>JAOEHX010065097.1:0-18301 GCA_025448015.1 Bolborhynchus lineola | reverse complement strand
GGAAGGTTCTTTATGGGGAAGAAGATAAATAAAGCTATTTAAATGAATGTGCAACAGTTCTGATGCTAGGCAGCAAATTATAGCTTTTTGCTTCCCATCCACTAGAGTTGTACCTCGATTGCAAACATATGGGAAAATAATAAACACTATGCATTTCTGTTACCATTTTGAACATGAGTTACACAACACTCTTGCAAATTTGCTATGTAGAAAAGCAGTATGCATTCATGACATCTTCCCAGAAAAAAGAGATGAAATAAATTTTCATCTGCCTTTTGGCTTCCCTTTCTCCCCCTCCCCTGTCCACAGCTTCTCCGGTTCTGAAAATCTGCATTGGAATTTCCTGAGTTAGATCCGATCTTTTATTTCTCTATGAGAATAAAAGGAATAGAAAACCTCCCAGCTATTTAATAGCTTGTTATTTGCAATAGCAATATGATGAAGGAAAATCCCCTGGTAGCAGTCCAGCATGGTGTACTACTGCACACACCAACAAACAAAATAAAGGAGACCTGGGGTTCTGACACAATAATAGGAATATAGCGCAAACTCTAGTACTCCAGTGGGATCATGTATTAACATCCCTTCATTCTAAGGCCTATGACAAGTATGTCTAAATCCGTAAGCCAGAAAGAGGTTTGACAGGTGAAAGCAGCTTTCTCAGGTACTGGAAGCTCAGAGACCGATGGGGAGCAAGAGCCTGGAGTCCCCCTCAAGCACAGTGACCCGGGTCAACAGTGCCTGATGTGACCAACCACGAGGTGCTAAATGCCTTCAAATCCCAACAAAGCAGCAGAACTGGGAGCTTTGGGCACTTACAGAAGCTGTTCAGCATCCTGGTTTACCCCTGGCTGCCTGGGGAGTGCTGCCAGCTGCAGTGTCATGCACCTGCTGGGTAGCTCTCACGGAAAAGGGATTCGCTTTGACTCAGTGTCCTTTCATGGTTGTATGCAAGGAGGTAAAATGGGCAAAGCTATTCAGGATCAAGTGAGCAGCTCAGCCAAAAAAACCTCACAGAATACTATTTTGCCAAAAATGGTAACATAACCAGTTATAAAATCTAATTTGAGAACTTCACTGGAAAAGGCACCTCTTTGTAGAACTCTGGTATCATCTAGGAATATGGATTCAAAAGATTTTATTGTTTCATTAACCAAACCTCCCTTCACTTTATCCACATTACAATCCAGAACTTTTCAATGAAAACCAAAACAGACCAAACCAAACAAGCAAGAAAGTACTTCAGAAATGCTTTAGACTTCCCTTTTTCACACTTTTAAAAATGGCTGGGCAGCTTTTTCCTACAATGTCCACTGGAGTCCTTTCAGATGCTGCGTTGTGTTTACAGGATCAATTGTTTACAATAATTATGAAATTAAAATAAGCCACATAACCATGTATTTAGGCATTCCTTATGAACTGTAACCACTGAACAAACTACTTGAAAAACATCACCACATGCTGTATTTCTCAACTGTTATTTCAAGACTTTTTTTTCCTAATCTGAAAATAATGCATAAACAGCACAGGCACAGACTAAAGATGTAGATTTGGAGAACATTTAAAACTACAGGTGAAAACAAAAACTAAAGTATTACTAGAAATTGACTTAGTTTCATTTTTTCTCAAAAGCATTTAAAATTGCAAAGTATACCTTAAAAAAAAGTAAACATTTAAAATAGATTTTTCTCAGGAAATTGAGCCACCTGTTTTTGTATATTTTTTTTGAAAGGGAAAAAAGATAGAGTCCTGTTGTGCAAAAATAAATTGTGCAGTTTGTGGTAACTTTAATAAAGATGAGTAATTTTTAAAGCTAGCAGTGAGACATAAATGTTTAACACAAGAGTCTCTTTCTTTTGGAAACTTTGAATAAGGACATGCCTGTTTTAAACTGTAGATTTACAGGGAGAAAAGTAGCAAACTATTTTAAAATATGAACTGTGTAGTCTGTTCAACGCAAGTGTTAAACTGCAAGCTTAGTGAATTAGGATAATGGCTTCCATGTATTTCACTGAGGTTGGTCTCACTGCAGTGAGTAAGTGTAACAATACTCTTAACATTCCTAGGAGAAGAAAGGATATATTCCTAAATGTCTATTTGTAGAGCCTATTTCAAGAACCTGATTAATTGATACACCTAAACCTATTTCAAGGTCCTGGCTAATAATCAATACACTTAAGCGTGTGCTACATTTCATGGTACTTAAACACAAGTACTTTAGTGTAAACCCAAATGTTTATCTCCAATGCTAATCTCTATTTGATTACTAGTTTTGTTTCTAATTTCAGACTATGAGAACTGCTCTTCTCTTGCTTGAGTGCATGATTTAGGGTCAACTAGATTTGGAAATAATAAAAGATTCTTTCATAATTAACTGATGTTATCAAACTCCAGACATAAAAGTCACATATTCCGAAAAATCAGGTCCTCTGGGTCTGCAGTCTTGTCTCTGAAGTCTCCACCGAGGGAGGAAGTCATCTCTGTTTTAGAGCTCAGGTACCAAGGAAATAGGACATTCCTACCTTTCATCTATATGGCACATCATGAAAATGAAGACAATCCTGCCAAAATCTTCGTCCTTCACTTTTTATGGCACTATAATCATTGAAAGTAACAATACTTCTCCAGTGCTGTCTTCCCTTATACCTGAACCTTTGTCTACTTACAGCCTCTTAAGAAAATAATTGAAATTATCAGAATGGCAGATTTTTCAGCTCATTTAGTACATGATTATGAATCAAACATGTTACTTTATGAAAGGTGTATTGTAGGACCCTGACAGTGTCTGTAAAGGTAAGCTGGGAATGCAGTCAAAAATGGTAATTTTTTGACCAAGCTGATTTTCATGATGGCAGAAAGCAGTGGGGATTTGTGGGCTTCTTTTCACCTTTGCAGAAGTCTGAAGCTATGACATAAAGACACTTCTGAGCTACATGACTAGCAGACGGTCTTGTCTGGTGCCTTAAATGAATGTCTTGTCCTTTATTATATGGATCAGAAGTTAAGTATTTCACGTCCCATATGCTCAGCACTCAGCACTCAGTGTGACTCTTCAGAGATCCTTATCTCGAAATCAGTTTTTCTTCAAAGTTATAAACATCTGGAAATTGTGCACAATTCTTGCTACAGAAATCAAACACTTGAGTCCTTATTTGATCTCCCAGGGAACAGTCCCATTGCTTTCTTCTGTTGTGTATGTGCCACAGGATTTGGCTATTTGACAGTTTCTTTTCTTAGGTGACTGGGAATCAGACAGACAAGGATAAATTAGGTGTTTTCTTGACAGCTGCATTACTTAGCTGGCTAAAAAATAAAATGTGCAAGAGACAGTAGGTGGTTTCATACTGAGGGAAAGTCATTACAAGGAAAAGGTTGAAGTTTCAGTTGCCCACGAAGTGCCCAGTGCCATACAGGCTTTACCTGTCCTAGAAAGCTGTGGGCCATTATGAAATCCAGAATCCTAAACATGCTCCTGTTTGTGGGTCATACATGTACCTAACATAATGTTTTCACTGACTAAAGAAAAAGAAATAAATAAACAGGGTAGGTATAAAGTGATTTCTCCCTCAAGAAGCTCTTGCAGCTTCTAATGGTATCAGACTTTGGGCCTTCATAAATTGTTTTCTAAGAGCTAAGACTCAATTCTGTAATTGAAACATTAATACTTTTTCCAAAAGAGAGAGATCTTGCTTCATCTGAATGTGGCAAAAGTTAAACTTGGCCTGATGTTTAAGAATGGAAATTTCCATAGCAGCTTCTTAAAAACAGGTTTGCATAGAAGGCTCTCATGTGTGGCCACGGCTTGGCTTTAAAGGATTATTGGAAAGTTTTTACCATCTCATCCCGATTTTCACATTTTCTCTGTTTACTATCATCAGATGATCTCAGTGACTTTTAAAGGAATTGAATTTAAGAAATTTTTTTTTAATCAAGAAAAAAATCAGAGGTATATGTTACATTCCTGATTTCTCTTTAAAGCTAGGGAATAGTGTCCCATGTTATAGTGATCCTACTGGTGCTATGGTTAAAATCCTGTTCCCATCAAAGCAGAGCAGCCAACATTCCCTATTTTATTTGAAGCTCTTCATTCACAGAGATTTAGGATGTCTCATATCTCAGGAAGCAATGAGCATGTGTTGTTTTTTTTCATGGAAAATACAGTCTGAATAAAACAACATGAAACTAGAAGCATGAACTGCATGTTGGAGAAACAAATCTTCCATTTTTCATCTCAAACACATCAATTTCCTGTTGAAGGAAAAAAGAAAAAGCAAGTTTTCTATCCCCTCAAATTACATGAATTCCCTCCTGGTTTTATTTTTATTTTCATTTAATGTTTCCTTCAGGTAAAGAACAAATCTGATCAGCTCTATTTTTCCAAATGTTCAAATGTAAATTTCTATGGGAGCTTTCCACCTGCAGGATGTGGCCCTTGCACATGGAGCAGGAGTTGCTGGAGGAGCTGGCCTGTTAGAGCATCTCATAAATAGGAGAGACCAGCAACAGGTGAGCAAATGTGTCTCAGATCTCAGTTTATTTTTGTGCCCTAAAGCCTGAAGCTATTTCATACAAATGTCTTAATTGTAAGGCTGTAAATAGGTGCACCATATTCTGAAATGGAAGTTATGAAAAAAAAAAAAAAACCACAAAACCCAAACCATTTCTTTTTAAACAGATTACCCCACATCATCAAATGTTCTGAAGGATTGCCTGGATTTCTTAAAGCTTTCTTTTTGACCAACCCCTTACAAGATATTTAAGTCTTAAAACTCATTCAGAGGATATTTATAATTATGATGGAGAACATGTTCCATGTGGGCATCTGAATATTTGAAAAGAAAAAAAAAGCGATGAGACTAACTATACACTTTGAAGCATCAAAAATGTGTTTATTTTCATGAGTTCAGGATGCCAAACTAATTTATAAGCAGCTGAATGAAAGCTATAAGTGACTCCAAGTAAGTGGTCATCCCAGATAAGTAAAAAAAACCCGAACACTACTACTCTCACATTTAACCACTGGAGATGTTGCCTGTCATGTTGGACCATGTATATTATCTGTGCAATAAGGAACAAGGGGAACTTAATGCTCTTTAAGGGGTCTAAAGTGTACATTTAGTGGTATTAGTAAGCAATTTTGCTGCAGGAATCTTCATGGCTGGCTGTCTTGTTCTGGTCTGGAAATTGTCAATCTCTCTATAGCATGTGAGAATAACACATTGGGATGCCACAAGTATGTGGGTAACATTTATGTAACCTTCAGCCTTTGTGGGAAAATAAAAGCCTTTGTTACTTGGATTTGACTCTGTACCAGATGGTATGAATAAATGTTTGCAATGCCAGTGTTGTTCAGCTTGGCTGATCGATTCTGTCATACTCCCAAGGAGGTAAGAGGGGGCTTAAATAACTGATTCAGGATGTAGGAAATATTTTCCTTTTCCTGTTGCAGTAGTATTATGTAGAAATGATGCTACTCTGTTTCCCAGCTTCTCACTCAGTGGGATGCATGAATTATGTAAATATTGATCAGGTTTTTAGCAAAGCCCACTGCTAATCATTAAACATATTTTAATTAATTCCCAAAGAAGCTTAAGCTGCAATGATCACCATTTTATTTATTTATTTATTTATTTGTATTATTGTCTGGATTAACCAGAGAGGGTACGAAATCTGTGTTCAGGTCCTGATCAAATACTCTCATTTCCATCCTGGCCAACAGATGCATTCTTATGGCAGAACAATTTGGCAAACCTTTCTTTGGCCAATATGAGTCTGATGACAGCAATCACTTTATTTCTTATGTGTGGAATATAATGCCTGGTCCCTGGCCTGAAGCTGACTCACAGCTTCTAGGTGCACACTGTAAATAAAAACAATGAATTGATTCATTTATGGAGATGGCATAACTGTTGTTCTTTAGCTTTCTCCTTTGTTTTCAGGATCCAAGGCGGTGGATCTCACACACACAGGCACAAGTTCAATCCCCTACACCCCACATCCCCAAAAGGCTTCAGCTTAAAGTTCCATCATGTGTCAAGCTTTACATGGACCCTGATAAAGCCAGGCAATGGAGCCCAAATTGCTTTTTTGGGCAAAATTGCAACAGCAAAACTGATATTTCATAATTGCCAAAAGCATGCGCTACTTTCAACTTCTGTGCTACATACAAAAATACACTGAAACACCTACTGTGGTATTAGGTAGGAAAACCACCTTTTCTTATGAAACGGTAGTTTCTTATGAAAAAATATTTTCAGTTTGGCAACGTCACGTAAACAGCTTTAGGTTGATTTTGTTCTTCAAATTCCTGGTCTATTTTAAGCCTGTCCTTCATTTATGCTGCACTGTGTCATTTAGAAATCTGTGAAACCTCCAAGGGTTTTTTAGCCCTTTTATATTCTTACCACAGTGCATATCAGATGTGCTCCTGCAAAGGATTCCACACTGCTTTTATCAGACC
Source organism: Bolborhynchus lineola (assembly GCA_025448015.1). Taxonomy (NCBI): domain Eukaryota; kingdom Metazoa; phylum Chordata; class Aves; order Psittaciformes; family Psittacidae; genus Bolborhynchus; species Bolborhynchus lineola. Next base: position 11,841 of record JAOEHX010065097.1, on the reverse strand, counting down.
ACAGCAAAATCTCAAGATAATAATTCTCCATAGCATGAAGTGGAGGAGTTGTGTAAGTATTTAAATATTGGTGTCTACAAAACTATTGTTACAAGGAAAAGGAAAAACTCTGGGACAAATTCACATATGAATAATTACATTGACACCAATAGAGCAACCTGTATTTACAATATTGTGACTTAGAAAGAAATTCTCCTATTTCTATCCTAACAGAATTTATAACAGATGCATAAGTACTCTTTAGGATATCTACATTGCGAACACAGAACTGTCATCACAGCACTCGAGACTGCATTTTAACCTGTACATGTGGTGTACACCTGTGCTCTTCCTGACAAGGCACTTGATTTGCAGTGTGGGAAACTCCTAGGTTCAAAGCTAATCTAGTGTCTTTGTTTTCTCTTATGAGATCTTTTTAAGGTTTCCTCTGTAATTCTTACACAGCTTCTAGGGTAGCTGCAACTTTATTTCCACCTCCTTTAAGAACATGGAACTTATCTTCACTAATACAGAGTTAACTACTAAGAAAAGAAGGACCCCTTGCAGAGCACAAAGCATTACTATGTGTCACAGCAATGTTGTTGTTCAAATGCCCTACTCCATATATTTTCTCTCAAAGCCAATAATGTTCAAGAAGCAATCAATTTCATCAAATTCAAAAAAAGGACAGAAGGTCAAACCCCACACCTAAAGGCAAAGCTTCTTCACTGTTTCACTTCAAAAACTATAATCATGACCTCTGTTACATTCACCCTGCAAACAACCCTTGCGCTTTCAAGTGATGATCTTTCCATTTTACTCATTCCAAGAGATCACCAGTCTCTTCTGTTTCTCATTCTTCCAGGCCAGACTACTTATGGACCCAAATACGACCATCCACCTCATCTCCCTTTCCTTGTATTTTCCTTACCCTCCCCTGTTGTACTCAGGGCAGCTGCTGCACCCCAAACTCAAGAATAACAGAAGTTGGCTATCTGGTCTCTTACAGGCAAAATGGCTATATCCTGTATGTGGAGTATACTAGCTTCTTTGTAATTTAATGCTGGCATCTTTGACAAGGTAGCTACATTCTGTCTCACAGCATGTTGTATATTTTAAATGCTGTTGTACAACTGCTAGCCAGACCGCACAGTATAAAGTAATGGCTGAACAAAAAAGAGATTCAGTACTAACAGGCAAACCACAAAAGTTTTGGCTGAGCATCCAAAACTGTTAATGCTTATCAGGACCTCCTGAAAGCTCCCCTCCTTCCTGCAGCCCAGAAACCTCCACTGCTGCTTGTCCTGATCCACATTAACTTCACATCACTGTTATTTGCTAGGTTTTTGCAGCAGCAGCCTCTGCAAGCTGCTTGACACTTCCCCAACACAGTAAGAGACATGCTTTGCTATTATTTTCTCTTTTATTTTTCCTATTAGTTTTTGGGGATGGCAGGAGACATGAGCTGTGCTGCAGAGATTACAGAATTAGTGCAATCCCTGCTCTGTTTCTGTGAGGCAATGTGGTGTCCTCTAAGAGCAGGAATCTGGTCTCCACAGCCCTTCAGGGGTCCTCTGTTATTATCACACCATCAGGCCTCCAATCCTGCCAACTCAGTCTGAAGCATGGAAGCAGCTCCATTAAGTTCAAAAAAAGACCCATTTTAAAAGTTGTGCCTGAGAGCTTATGTGCTAGCAGAGACGAGGACACTTACTTACACACATGATATGAGAGTGCATAAGCAGTGTAGTTAAAGGAAGCTTAAATATACCTTGTTAGGTAGGTGTCTTCACCAAGCAGTTACCCGCTCAAGCTTTCCTTCTCCTCACTCCCGCTTGCTCCATGTCTGCAGCAGCAGAACCACAGCTGCCATCCACAGCACAGCTGTTGAATGCAGTGCTGAGACTCCATACATATTTCTTGACAGAAATACCATCACTGATCCTTTCCTCCATGCTATGGCCAGATCACTTAGGGTTTTATGCAATTTTTTAAATATGGCCTGGGACTGCAGATGAGCTTCAGGATGCACCATATAATCACAACTTCTCTGAAAACTGCAATTACCCTTCCAAAGGACAGAACTTAGGGGAAGGTAACACAGACTCTATCAGAGGATCAGCGTTTTCTTCACTGATTCTTCTTTTTCTTTCCTCCCTCTTCCTTCTTATCTGCATGCTCTTCTTCTTCTGGTGTTATTTTACCCATTTGCTTTCCTGCAGCAGACTGCCCTGCTTCCTGCCCCTCTCTCATCTCTGTGCTTTTCCTTTTGCAATATTTTGCTCCTACATTACAATTTATGAATTATGTTTTCAGTCACAGACCGAGTTTCTAAATGGTACAATGTACAATGACATGTTTGACCTAACACCAGCAGACAGATTATCAAAACTAATTTTTCTACAGATGGTTAAGACTCACAGTTTTACAGGAAAGCAACTTCTCTATGTCTTAACAAACAAATCTGTGGCCCGCCAGTGCCCTGGGGATATCTGTTAGGTGTCACCAACACTTGAATAGAAGCACTTGCTAACATGATTTCACTCAGTCAGAGTGTGACAATATGATGCTATCCCCTGGATCTGATCCACAATGCGAAAAAGAGTGAGTATGTACTGGGGTTTTTTTGTTTGTCAGTTTTTAACAATTGCAAACATGGCTTCTGACTTCCTTGTGGGTGGTATCTTCAATTGGTATTTTTCCCGCTAAAGAGATTCAGATATGAATTTATTTTCTCCCCGCCCTGCTTGAACAATAATATTGTGCTAATATGAGTTACACCTGGGAGTTGCTACAAATCAGATATGCTAATTTTAGGATTTTCTCATTGGTTTTTGCCAAGAGGTAGAAAAAAAATTAGCATATGATGTAGCACCAAAAAAATTCTAATTCCCAGGATTTTCATAGCATGCAATGTCTTCTTATAGACATAATTGTTCTGTAGATAATAAAATGGTGCAGGTTCAGAAATTCTGGTGTTTTTCCTTAGCAAAGGGCAGAAGTGCAGATTATAGATAAAGCAGCAAATTGTCAGTGATATCATTAGAAAAGCTCATGATCTTGCAGACATGTCTCCATGGGAAATGAAGCGAAATGAGTACCCATGAAATGGCACTAATTAACTAAGTAGTGCTTGTTGGCAGTTGAAAAACTAAATAATCCTTTAATTTAGGAAAGAAGTCGCATCCAAATAATAATCCTCAGAGGAAAAAAAAAGCCCACTGTCATTGCTGTTTCACTTCTCACTTCTTTGATAAGGAGATAGGCTTTTCTTTCCCCACCTGGGGAAGAAGAAAATAATGTGCAACTTGCAAAGCACGTGTCTTTTTAAACTATATATTAGAATTACCCAAATTATCTAACATGCTGTATTATTAACAAGAAATTGAACTCATAGGTATTTCTGAACAGGTATATTAAAAAAAAGGAAGGAAAAAAAAACCCTACCTAGAAACATGCTTACTAAAGGTTGGATATTGCTCGTGCGAAATAATGATCTTGCACTAACTCCTATGACTGAACACCATATTTTGGCCTGGGATTACACACTAGCTGCTAACATATTTCATAATTACATATTATTGCATAGATACTTCATATCAGCTCCACTGCTTTCTGGACATACTTCCCTCATCTGTGCCTCTCTGCTGTATAACCTTACAGTGGAAGGGAACAAAGACTTTACTTTGTGTTTCACTGAAATTCTTTTATTTAAGATAAAAATATGTGTTCAAAATGTCTAGAAAAGTTTCATGAGCAAGCAACCAGACACCATGCTTTCTAACTCTCAGAACCATCAGAAATAGTGACTTCCGACTAAGAAGTCCCCTCCAAGCACTTTCCTCCCTGGCTGGGCCATGTAAGAGGTGTTTATATATAATATATATAGATAGATTATATACAATCTTTGTCTGGCTAAATCTTTTGCTTTTAAGTTTGTTAATCTTGGTATCTTTGGGTTCTGACTTACAAGTCAGATAGTTATCTTAGCATGTCTGTAGTGATTCCTGCTCTTTGGCATCTGGACCACCCGCCTCTTGGAGATCTCCCCCCAGTCCCACCTTCATTGCAGCCTGACTCACCAGCTAGTGGACCAGCCGTTACACTCTTGCATCTTTCATTAAGTAAAGAGGGAATGGCAAAAAGCCTCCAGCATTATGCTCATCTGCAATATGGGTGATGCAGACTTGTGTTCTCTGACACTTTAAAGGAAATTAAAAACTCAGTTATCTGAATTCTGTGCAAAGAGTAAAAGGACCTCTCTCCTCTCCTTACCTCCCTTCACAAAGGCTCCATCAGCACTGTTTTGCCACGTTCTGTGTGAGGCCCTTACCTACAAGATCAGGCCATGCATTTGCAAGTCCTTGAAAGTTTTTTTGTTTGTTTGGTAATGAAATGAGTATTAATACAAAGCTTTCTGTGTTCCCATTGGAGTAAGTTATCCCCAGTACTAGCATTCAACGTGAGCAAATCTATTTGTACCTTGCCTAGTACCTAGAGCTTTCCTATTCTTGACTTTTTGCCTGCAAACTTTGTTTCAGTTTTTCATGCCTAGGTTCCCTGTCACCTGTCGAAACAATATTATTTAACAGGGGCTTTTCATCCTCAGACAGTTCTTCACAGAATTTTACCATCTGGCCTGTTTTTCTGTATGTCATCTGGTTTTGATTTAACAATTCTGGTTTGTGGTTTAGAAACTCTCGTCTGTGACCTCTGTATTTTGAATATCCTCTGTGAGTCACCTTCATCATCACTGTCTCCTAATTCCTCTCATTTCTTCTGATCTCCTCTTCTTCTACCTGAATAAATAGATTTGTTTATTTTGGCCCTAGTCTAGCCTCTGATCTTGTGCTTATTTAATCCTTAATCCTCTTAACACCTCACTTGAGATACATTTTTCTTTTTGAGGAGTCTGTTCTTTCTAAATCAATTCTTAACTACAAAGGTGTTTCAAGCAGCCTCTTAATACATAGATCTTCCTCCTTCTTCAACACTAATAGCACTCAAAATTTGTTACTAATGTCAGTAATGCGGTGCTCAAGCAGTAGGTGGAAGACAGAGCTCAGATACCAGGGCTCCTGGCAATATTTTCATTGCTCGCATAAATACAGCTAGACACATAAGCTTGGGCTGTGAGACAGAAATATCACCAACATAAATTCTGCTGCTGACAAAAGGAGATACAAGGCTACCTTCGGTTTGACCTTTTATCCATCAACAACACCATATCCAGGTTTTCTTCTATTGCTTGTGAAGAGGCAACAGGGTAGTAGACACAACTAAGTTGTTTTTTCAGTACTGAACTCTGCAGGCCACTGGCCACCTTTGATAACACTTTCATGTTTCAGAAGGGATGAGTAATCCCTAATATTTCTTCATTACCCCTGTGTGCACTATTAAATTCATGAAAATTTTATGTGCAACTGCTGCAGTGCAAGAAGGATCAATTAAATAAACTTATGCATTGATTCACTGATTTATCCTACTTTTTCCATAAGACTAGTGATCAGGACGAAACTTGGATCACCAGTATAGTGACTGGAGCTGCAGAAACATCATGTGGATCGCAATCAATAGCTTAGGGTTTTTTTTCTTTTTTCTTTTCTTTTTACTAGTGCAGCTCCCCTGGAAAGATGACCTTCATTTGCCTAGTTTTCTTACCTTGAGACCATCTGAGAGGCAGCTGTCAGGCAGCCTGTGTGGTGGGAGCATCACCTGACACATCAAGCATCTGTGCCATCTTTTTGTTTTTTTTTCAATTTTGCACTGCTTCAGTTTGTCATGCATTGACGGGAACCCAGCAGACGTTGGGCATATTGACTGCTGCTGTGCTATTGTCGTCTGGTGGTATTCCCACACTACTCCCTTGTTGGCTAAGCAAGCCCTCAGCCACACTTTGGCACTTTGCTCTCTCTTACAAATATCTATGAGAGATTCTCATTAAGGAGAAAAGGCACACTTTAAAATATTGCTTTCCTTTATATTTATCTATGCTGGAAAAATTATTCTATACAAAGAGAGGAAAACACAACTGAAATGGTATTTACTGCAGAGAGTTCTTGAATATTCAAAAACATAAACTGACAGTAAGTTCTTTGTTAGAGAAACAAGTATTTTCTTAGCATTCCTTTTCATTTGGGGCTTTTTCTTTTTTATTCAATTCTTGTTCTTGTTTTTTAAGTGCTTCGTAAAAGCACTGTGTACATGGCAGAACATGCAAAAGACAACTATGACAGATCAAAATAAAGAAATTCTTTGTAGTATATGAAAGCTCTTTTGTTGTTCTGGCCATTTTAATCAAAATAGCTCTACAACACTGTTAAAGGCACATATGAAATAGCACCAATGTAATTTAGTAATTTATATTTATAATGGGCATTAAAGACGTTTACCTAGTTTACAAACACTTTCCACATTTAGATACATGTTATTAGCAATAACAGTTTGTATTTCAAGCAGATGAAGGTCTCTTTTATTTTTATTTTTTTTTTTTTTGCCTTGAAGTAAAGTTGGTTCCTGGAACATGGCACTACTGTTTTTGCCAATGGAGTGTTAAAAATAAATGTTCATACACAGATGAGCAAATGTAAGAAAATGTGCCTTACCATACCTGGGAATCATGAGGACTGTATTTGCCATGAATTTGAACTACAAGACCCAGAAGGCAGAAGGACAATATATAGAAATGTGTGGATAATGTTATTATTCCATCATCTGTGGCTTTGGTACTGGTGATGTAAAATCAATCATAAATCACACCTCTGTGTGAAATTGTCACTGGGCTGTCTCTTAACTGTTGCAGCTTTGGAGTCAGGCATAAATTCATTGCTTCTGCACAGACCTAACATCTTTAGAAAGAAGAGGACAAAACTTCTAAAAGGCTCCCATTTCATACTTCAGTTGGCACTTGAGCCTACATTACCAGAACAGGTGTGTACAGCTTGATCCTGCTTGGCTATATGGTATAATATGAAATAGATAAAAGAAACAGAAATCCTGATCTTGTCTTCTAGCTCTGGTAGCTTTAGAGCAAGCTGCTGCCAAATTTCTAGTCTTCTACTTTGACTTAGGCTTTCCCCTCCCCAAGTAAGAAGAATGAAGCACAGATGCTTGTCTTTGGACCTTTAGGAATTGACTGCAGAAATGCATAACTACTCTGCCTTTAAGAAAAGAGAACTTCAACTTCTGTGTAGCTTTTCCAGATAAACTGCTGAAAAAATTGTGATGGTTTCTCTTTCCTGACAACTGCTTCATAACTTTAAAAATATTATCTCTGTTCACATCCCCTTATTAGGTAATTCTAATCACTTTGCAGACATGGCAAATTCACCCTGTTACTGAGAACAAAAAAAAAAACCCCACGCACAGCTTTCACAGTTAAAATAAGCCATATTTCAGAATATAAAAGCAAATATTTTCTACAGCAAAATAATTTGTTATCCAAACAAATATAATTGGAAGCAATCTGGTGAAACAGCACTCACAGTCCCAATTAACTTATAAGAGACTAAGAGAAATTGAAAAGTAAACAATACCTAGCATCTTTCTTGTGTGTTTTTGTCTGATTTATTCTAATTCATCCACTAGTCAAATTTTAGAAATTAGAAAAGTAACCATACTACAGATATTTAGCCAGAAACTTGAAGTAATCTTGCCATCCAAACTACCACCCAAATCTGGGCTGCAAAACCTTCTCTTCCTTGAAAAATACAGTAAATAACTTTACAGTGTATATGACTAAATTTATCATTGGCCAGGCTAATGGTATGCACTTTACCATAGCCAGCTTAGCCTAAACAAAAAGCATTACAAAAGTGAAAGATGCAGAAACAGCCCTAATCTCCGTATGTTATATACACAATTAAATTTACCAGTTTGTAGTAATAACAGAACCAATCTTCCAGAAAGCACTGAGTTTTTGTGAAATGTTCAAGTACTCCTTAGCTGTTGACATTCTTTAGAAATGAGTAATTTATTTGAGTTTGGTAGAGTAGAACATGATCTAATAAAATAAACAAGTCATTGTCATCTGCAGGTAGTGTGCCAGATATATGACTTAAGCCTTGGTGGAAGGAATAGTACTATTTGCATAGAATACTCATTTTAACTCAAACGTATGGAAAGCTCTGCTGACAGTTCTTGGCCTCTGCAGGGAGATATGAATCTTCACCTGCTGTCTGCTCGCACCTGCTGTTGAGGTCTCTCATAAACTTAAGGACAGCCCTTGGCTCCTTCAAAAAAATTCATCATTCTATATATAACCTCTCTCCACTAGTCATTTAAAGTATAACTCACTATCGTCAACCTTTTTATTAGTACTTATATGAGCATGCTAGACTGTGTCCTTTGTGAAAATAAATATGAGGGGAGTGATTTGTGATTGGTGCCTTCTGCTCTGCTCAGACTGAGGACAAGGGTTGTATACAGCATCCTATTCCCAAGCAGCCCTCCTGGCCAAGTGGACCTATTGATGGACTCCAACTGGCACATTCAGTGCTTCACGGTGAAAGGGCGTCACACCCGAAAGGCAGCCACTCCTGTATTTCAATCCCTATCTCCCAAGACAACTGACTAGTCCAGTGGAACTGAGTACAACTTGGCACAGATATCTTTAATACCATCATAGAACACTGCATCAGCTCCCTTAAGCACATTATGTTTACTCAAATGCTCGCTATTTACCATGCTGAAGGGTTTTATTTTGCCCAAAGGACATGACTAGAGAACTAAGTAGAAGGCACATTTCAAAAGTTCATGGATTTGTAATAAAATTACAGGTTTTGCCAACTGTTACACCACGGGAACTGATAAAATGTACAATATCAATTAAACAGGCTTGCTAGTTATTTAAAAAAAAAAAAAAAAAAAAGCATGAGCTTTTAAATGTTCAAAGCATCAACTACAGAGCAGGAACTAATTAAGCATGCACTAATGAGACTTGATCTTACGAAACAAGAATTAATGAAACTTCAAAGTGCTACCTTTTGAAGTACAAAGCTGGCAAAAACAGCTCCAGATAATTGCCTAACTAGTCAGGAGTCAGGTCCCAGTCTGGGCTCCAAGACTGGCCGAAAAATCCGTCAACATCCCTTCCCACAGCCACTAGGAAGCGAACAATCAATCTGGACTAGCTTCTGATGGTGACATTTAAGGATTTGCTCCCCAACATATATATATTTCTATAATATGGACAACCTCCAGCAGGAAGTGAGCAATACCATCACCTTGCCAAGAGGAAACAGCTGGAGGCTAAACTACACAAAGCTGTTCAGTTCTTTGTCTGCAAGACTGTTTTGAAGTTAACAGAGAGAAGACAAATTCCTGATTTTGGCAGCTGGGGAGCTTTACAGCTCTGCTATCTGGAATTCTGTAAGCCAGTGTTTAGGAGTTTCTCCAGCTAACGTACTAAGAGAGTGACAAAATCAAGGGTTGGAGTATCCAACTCTTGCTGCTTCCCTCCCTGCCTAATGAAGAGTTAGTTAATACAAAGCAGGACAGCTATGAAATGAAAATCAGGAACACATCCAGAAATAACAAACAGTATGGTAGCTAAGGGTGCTTGCCAGACATGCATAAGACCACCTTGTACTTCCTGGCTCTGAACCAAGGCCAAGCAAGGACTCGGTTTTGGTATCCAGCACCTCTAGCAGCAGGTTATAGAGGTGATAGATGCACTTCTATGCTCCATCAGCAAAATACTTTACTAGGCTAGAGAAACACTGTGAAAAACTGTTGTTTGGGAATTTTTCAGAGCTTACCAGTGCAAGATGTCTCCCTTCAAAAAAACAACAACAAAAAAACCTGGGGATGAGGCTACCTGGTGAAGAGAATGAGGTCTGAGATATTTTTATGATCAGGTCAGCCCAATCATCTCATCTGAACTTTGAAGGATGCAGTAACAATTGCTAAACTTTCATTCACAATTGCCTAGATTCTTTTAAAACGTTCTTAATCCATAAAATTCTGTTGTTGATTCTTTGCTTTGACTACAGATCATGCTTCACAATAATTAGTCCCTAACTGGCCTTCTGGGCCACAGGAAGAATGCATGTAATAAAACAAGAAAAGTAAAATACAACTAGGAAATGATGCATTCTAACATGTTACTTTCCGAATACCGCAAAGTCACTTATATGAAACATAACTCTAGAACATTCAATATGTTTCCCTCACCCAGAGTTCAGATCCTTATTGACTTTAATCAGAAAGACTCTAAATCCTTTATCATGTAAAGCCTCTATAGGAACTGTATCAAGCAAAAACTTTTTAGGATCTATGGATTCTAGCCACTTTCACTAATACCTCTATGATATTCATATATATATTCATATTTATATTTTACAAATATGAATACAGTTAGCATACTACCAGTGTTTAACATGTGCCTTGAGGAAAAAACTCAAAGTCTAACATATTAAATGCACTTTCTTCCTCCAGGTACTGTAGGAGAGCAATAAATGATATTCCTAAAGCCTCTAATTTGAAGATTATTATTTGAATAGATCTCAGATGACCATGCGTGAAGCATGAAAGGCATTGGAATTTCAGTCTGGGGTCATTTCACACCATGCTAGAAGACTGTGCTGTGCAAAAATACAGTTCAAACTTGCCAAATAAAATCTGCATAGTGGATTTTAGCTATAAAGAGATAATTTTCACTATTTCATAATTTGTTCATGCATCCCAAGTTTGGATTTAGAATACTCCGCTGTTGACCTTCTCTACTGTATCTTGTCATCCACTCAAACTTTTGCTGTATGAACTGCTGCATGAACTGCTGCCTCCCCACCTTTTGCACTGTGTCCACTGTGGATCATAAAGATTTTTATCCACAAATCTGGAATTTTAGTCTCCCAAATTATTGTGGCTTCAGCTTCCTCAGCAGCTCTGGTTTTGACCTGATTTATTAGCACTTGTCCTTTTTATTTTTACTACACTTTCAAGGAAGAAAATGAAAACTGTCATACAAATTATTGTTCTCATACATACACAGCTTTAAAGCCCCTTTTATTAAAAAATAGTTCATTAAAACATCTATTAAAGGTTAATATCATACATATATAAGTACACACATATAACTGTCATAAATTATAATCATACATATACTGTATCTTTAATACGGTATATGTATGATGCATAAAGTTTAGTATCATACATATAAATACACATACATATAACTGTCATACATATATTAAATTTATACATATACTGAAAAGCCAGATATGGGTTCTTATCTGGCTCTTCAGTATATGCATGATTTAAAAAATTTAAAGCTCCTTTCTTTTATTTAAAAATAGTTCATTAGAACACCTATTAAAGGTTATTATCATACATATATACATACATATAATTGTCATATTAAAATCATACATATACTGCATGCTTAATACAGTATATGTGTGATGTATAAAGTTTAACGTCATACATATAAGCACACATGCATATAACTGTCATACATATATTAGATTCATACACATATAGAAAAGCCAGATAAGAACACTTATCTGGCTTTTCAATATTAGTATGATTTTAAAAATTTAAAGCCCCTTTTATTTAAAAATAGTTCATTAGAATGTCTATTAGAGGTTAATATCATACATACATAAATACATACATATACCTGTCATAAATTAAAATCATACATATACTGTATGCTTAATACAGTATAAGTATGATGCATAAAGTTTAATAGCACACATATAAATATACATACATATAACTGTCATACATATATTAAATTTATTCACACACTGAAAAGCCAGATATGGGTTCTTATCTGTTTTTTCAGTATATGCATGACCTACAAGATTTAAAGCCCATTTCTTTTATTTAAAAATAGTTCATTCGAATGCCTATTAAACT
>JAOEHX010065093.1:5246-53000 GCA_025448015.1 Bolborhynchus lineola | reverse complement strand
GTGTCCCTGCCCATGGCAGGGGGGTTGGAACTGGATGATCTTAAGGTCCTTTCCAACCCTAACTATTCTATGATTCTCTGTAGTCAACCTATTGCTGATTTGAGATACACCATATTCAAGCAGGGTCGATCAGAATGTACTGTAAATAGGAAGCTGCTTACCTGCTGAATTTTTTCACTGGAAGCATCTAGCTGTGACTGTGTCAAAGAGACAAAGGCTTGTGTAACATGTTTCTGTACAGCTTTATTTGGTGTGCTTCAAGCACATAGCTTTCAATTTTCCAGTAGGTGGGGGTTTGGCTTTTAACAGCATAGCAATGAATAATAAATTGGAATAAATTTCTCTTCCGGATTTTGGAACTTATCAGTTGTGGCATTAAAGCAAGGTACCAGCAACAGTAACACACAAGAGTAACCATGCTCCTCCCACCTTGAGTGGCTATATACACTATTGTTGCAAAGCTTATGCCATAGTTAACTGGTAGACCTCAAACAGCAACTACAACAAGCTCACGTACGTTCAAGACACGAAAAGGTTGGGGGCTTGTCTCAGACATTTGAGCATACCAGTTCATTGGGCTCAGATGTATTTAGATCAACACCGTTTTTTGATTTCTTTTTGTTGAATTTTGTCCCAGGTTTTGGATACTTTTCCTTGCTATGAATGACTTGAATGTACTGGTCATTGCCGCTGTTCTGCGGATCGCTGCTGGATTCAATGGAAATGGAATCAGACTCTGTCAGAGACTGCTCCAGCTTTTGCTTTGGTTTTGGTTTCACACGAGGCTCAGGGTAGTTCAGGTGCACTTTCTTGTAAGCATATGGAGGCCTATCTAGGTCTAGCTCAAAACTGTCATCCCAGGATTTATAATGCACTCTGGCTAGATCTTTGCTCATAAGAATGTGGCTATCACCATGTTCTCCAATGTAAAACCTTGGTGCTGGGCGAAGATCAGAGAGTGAGCGTGGGCGATGGGATCTGTTCATGAATTCTCTACCAATTTCCTCTTCATCTTCCTCATCTTCACTGGGATGAGGGGAGTACATCTGGTGTGGTGTTCGAACCACATATCTCCTGATGTTGCGTGGGTACAACTCAATAATACCTTCTGGTTCCCCCTTCCTGAAGTGCCTTTGGAGTCGGGAGGTAGAACGCAGCGATTTTTTCTGGGTCTCATTTTCATTAACAAGAAAATACCTGGTAGCATATGGTCTACATCCCACAAAAACAGGAGCTTCTGCCCCAAGGGCATCCAGATCTACCTGCCGGATCCCTTTTCTGAAGAGAGGCTCAGAATGAACATCTTCAGTGTGCTTTTTGAAAGTCACTGGTGTGTAGGGCTTTGTTCTGGAGAGGTCACTTGCACTCCTATGCACAACACTTGAGTACCTTTGGGTAGGGGAAGAAAAAAAGAAGGGAGATACTGAGATACATGCTTATCAACATAATAAAGTATAAACAGTTCATTGCTCTGGAAGTCAAACTAGATTGTAAGGGTGGAGATTACAGAATCTCTATTGTTCAGCTAGATCTGCAAAGGCATTCTGCTCCAAGTTCCTTCACTTTTACTGTGTTCGTCTTGTTTGTGGAAAGAGGATCTTGCACAAACTGTTTTGGTTATGTGCCTGAGGGGAAGCCTGATATTTATCCTTGTTTGAGGTTTCAAAAGTTTTACAATCCCATCTCAGTTAAGGGAGAGTTAAGGAGGTGATGTCACCAGCAAACTGAATAGTACCCATGAATGAATCTCCTTTTTAAAAATTCTTCAGCTGTTTTACTATTCCAGACAGTTGGAATACACTGTTATTTTGGAATACACAGCTATTTTGTAAATAAACACAGGTATGTCATGGAGGTGCTGGAATAAAAGCCATTTCAAAACCAAAGCAGACTTGCCTGTTTGTAATACGATCATTTCTTGGCTTCTGTACACTTGATGCTGAGTGAGCTGGTGTTAAAGAGGTTGAAGTTGTGGGAGTTGCGTTGATGGGTCTTGGAACACCAGCTGAGGGCACAGTTTGGGACACAGACTGGGAAATGGTTTGTATTCTGGTCCCTTTGGTCACGGGAGATTCAAAGTTCAGGACGCTGCCATTCTTTCGAGGAGTTGAGGACCGAACAGAAGACTCGTGGCTAATATCAGTTTCTTTCTCTGGTCTCTTATCATTCCCATCCAGATTTTGGATTCTCGCTAGAATAGAGAAATTATTACAGGAGCCGTTGAGGTCTCTAAATTTAGAAGCTGCAGTGGCTTAAATTCATCCTACAGTCATGGGATCCAGTGCTGACTGAACCCCGCTGTGTTCAGAAAAGAGAAAGTGGTGCCACAGTGGGAGACATGGTAATAAAGGGGTGGATTTGCATTCTATGGTACATGGCAGGTGTAGCACTGGAGAACACAGAAAAGACACTGGGCATTGCACTGCAGGATTTTGAAATGGTTGATGTGCCAGTGTCTCTTTTCAGGACCCTCATTTTAGTACCCAGTGCATAACACTTCCAGTATGAAGGTGGCCAAATTCAGCAAGCTGACCTCAGTTTCTGTGATGGTCACAGCCAAAAGCTGAATTTGGTTTCTGTTGCAAAGGAAGTCTAACTAGTACACATACCTTTTTGCCCTTAATAGTCACTCCTGATCACTATATTGCTATATGTTGGGTATTTCACCATCTATATGTCTGCTGAAGAGCTATAAGGGCATTACGGTAGCATTAAAATCCAGCCATGAGGCTACTGAATCATGCCTTTGGCTTGGCAAATTTCTACTTTGTTCCTTTCACTGGGAGTTCATAGAGGCATGGCACCCTTTGTGTAGTTTCTTATTGCTAAAATCTGAGAAGTGGAAAGTACAGGTGCAGATTCCCTCAGGCACAATAGAGAATAACTCTGAAATCTTTTCATAGCTGATGAAATATTTCACCATCACAGGTGAAAGAATAGGGGCTGTGGGAATGTACCTGGATGAACACAGACATGTGAGCAATCCAGACAGTTATCAGGATAGCTACTTGACAATTGTGGAGTAGTGAACCAAAGGCTTTGTGGCCTTGTCTGAAGGTTACTAAAAGACGCATATGTGCAGAAGGTCTGAGCAAGTTGGCGCAGAAAGTTTCTGAGGAAGATGCACAAGAAGGAACCCGTAACTGTGACTTTGAAACATAACTACAAGCTTGAGACGAGCTTGGAACATATGTCGTAATGGCTAACCAATCATTAAATTGTTACTAACATGTAGCTAAGGGACATTAACCAATCAGATACTACCGAATATCTGAGCTTCTTGAAATTATATGAGGTGTACTTATGCTACAATAAATTGCCAACACTCTGATTACATTAATCGTTGCGTGTTATCCAAGCTCCTGCCACAAGGGGCCATTCACTTTCTTTCTGCCTACTCAACTGAGTTTTACGGAAGGTCTGATGTGATTTGAATCACCAGAGATGCCTCCCAGGTTCTGCCCTGTTGGTCATAAAAGCAGGAAAGTACACAGTCCAAAGATCCCAGCAGAATTTAGGTGTAAACTACACACCTTGTCTCGGTGCTTCCAAGATTATGTCAAACTGAGCTCAGAAACCACCGAAAAGGAGGACTGTACAGGAAACAGTTTTTAAAATGCAGTTGAACTTCTGTTCACCTGTGTGTACGAGAAGTCAAAATGTTTTTGAAATACAAGTGTTTCATTAGATAGTGGCATTTCTCAAGCTCACTAACTTACCTACTGCCATCTGAACCACCTTTTTCTTATCTTCAGTTCTTTCCTAAAATACATTCAGAAGAATAAGCAGCACTAAATTATTATGGCTTAGAGAGTAAATTCACTGCTGTGTAAGAACAACAAAAAAAAAAAAAATAGGATTGGTGTTACATTGTAAAACACTGAAAATTAGAGATTTAATTAGGCTAGTTCCTTAACTGAGGACCCACCAAACTGCACGTAAAAATGCTTTTCCTTGTACTTACTGTTTGGATCTTCATTCTCAGTTGATTGTTGGTGTACTTTAATGATCTTGCAATGCTTTGTAGGTAATAGATCAGCATACTAGAAGTGAAAGAGGTGATTATGAGTCACTTCAAACATTCATGGCAGTTTTCTCTTTTGAGGGTTTGTAGGCCAGCAAAATGATACACAGGTTTATAGTTACTGTTTTGTAGCATTTCTTTTACACCATGATAAAGGATACAGCCTTCTTTCAAGTAAACACACATGAAAAAGAAATGATACTAAAAAAAGATTCAGCAGCAGTTCGAGTTGTGCCTGTGTTTTTTGATGGTTTTTGCAGGTCTTTTCATTGTGCATGTAACCCTGGGGGCATTTCTAGCTTATTTCTTCAATTCTGGACATGCTCAAAATGAAAATTTTGATAAATACTTTCTTGTCTTTTTGTCTCAGTCCAAGGTTATGGAACAGAGACAGTAGAATTACAGCTGAGTTTGCACACTCAGACCAGTGTAATATTGTTGACCAACTGGAATAGCACCTTGTTTACACTGGCACAGCCAAGATCAATGCTGGCCTGACATAATGGATTACACTGGCTTTCAGATGAGGTAAAGTCTTACAGCTAGACTTCGTACCACAAACACTTACATGTGTGCTTAGCCATCAGTTTGAAGCAGTCAGTAGATCTACTTAAATTTGTAAATATGTTCGTATTTACATGGCTGGGACAAATTACAAATAGGGAGTAGTGCTTCAGTCTTCTTTATGTATCTGAAAAGTTCACTGGTGGGACAAACCCTGCATTCATCTGTAGTTTACAGGCAAAAAATGATACAAAGGTACATGCAAGACAAATGATACTTTGCCGAAACAAAATGATTTTCAAACAGCTCAAAATAAATACAAATTCCCAGCTGTGAACAATTATTTAGGAACTACAATAAGAAAGAACTACCTCTGGAAAGTCTGCCAGCAGGTTGTATTACATTAACACTTAAGAGCAGACCTTCATAATTGATTTAACTTGTCAGAAATCAGGGTGACTGAGTAGCCTCTTTAAATTACAGACTTAGCCCTGTTCACAGTCATAAACTGAACTGATGTCCATGAGAAAATGGAAAATTAATTTGTGATGAGCATTTGAGGTGGAAGAAGGGACTTAAAACTTCCTGGAACCAACAGCACTGCAAGCCTTGACACAATGCAGGGAACTTGCTTTGTATCCCAGAATAAGAAATTCCTCTTCAAAATGTGATGATAATCTTTTTAACATACTCTTAATTCCTGTCTGATCCATATACCATATAGTCAATAAGGTGTTGGGGCTATGTTTTTTTTTTTCCAGACATGCTTAATAAAATGACAATAGTGCAGTGTTTGCTTCTCAGTATCAATGTTTGACTCTCCAGAGATAAGGCCAGTATTAACACAAACGATTTAACCTGCCTGTGAAAACTGAAGTACTTACAATAACAGTAATAGTGCAGGGAGAACAACCACAGGACTGCTGATGTAAGTAATCACGGTGTTAAACCATGTGGGAAAATCACTTTTAATTGTTTCAGAAACGATATCATATATTTTTTCTTGTCCACTAAAAGAGGGAAAGAAATAAATGTAAAATTAAGTTGTAAGAAAGCCCTAATGGGAAAAAAAAAAAAAAAAAAAACCCAAAACAAAAACAACAAAAAACCCAAACAAAATGCAGTTTAATAATTATTTGCTTTGTAACAATTTTTCCAAAGCACAAAGGCATTGGCCAGGCTTGGAGGGTGCTCGAATTGAGATGCGAGACAGTGATGTGTGCCAGATTGCTTAATGGCACATTACACTATGTAAACATAAAATAACTGAACTGTGATATAAAGCAAAACGTTGAGTTTCACTCAGAACATTGACATAGTCATCCAATAAAATCTAAAACTGGCAAAACATCGACAGCAGCAGAACATGTCCTGTCAACTTTTTTTAATTGGTAATTTGGGTATTGGACCCAATGAATTTATTGTGAGAGAATGAAATAAAGTCTTTGCAATTTTCATTTATCCATTATATCTTACCTGAAGGGACCACAGCTTAAAGATGGCTTATATCGGGCAATAGCAAAAATTGTTGGTAACATGCATAAGAACAACATGAACAGCAACATGGCCAAGTAGAAATTATTGGATCTGCAAGAAAACATTACATGTTTCAGATTATACTAATCAGAGAGGAAAACAGAGCAAACATAAAAGGTGCAAGTCTCTATCTTCCTAATGAGTTCAAGATCTAGATTTCTGAAAGATCAGATTCATTCTGCTATGATTAGAAAGTCTGAACAGAGCCCAGTTTAAACTGGCTCTTAATGATCAAAATCCTATTTGCGCTGTTTTCCAGATACCACTGCTGCAGACAGAGAATGCTTTATGGCACTCTTCAATAAAACCTGACTTTAGTGCCCAGTTGTGTTGGGGAAGAAAAAGGATAGTAGCAGAAGTTGGTTAATCTTCAAAACATGTTAGAAATAACTGATTCTTAAGAATGAAAGATGCACTAAGTTATTTCAATTTTGAATAAATAATTAAGATATTCACCATGATAGAAAAAATGGGGAAGTATACTTTACAAACCCTGCAGTTTCTCACTATTTTATTCACAGACCTTTACTATAGGTATTGTCAAACTTGATTGCCAACTTTCTGAGCTAAAACCTTCTGTCATTTTGCTCCTATGCACAGAAGACATTTCTGTTGCCTGCATTTGATTTATTCTTTATCTTTTGTTCTCATTTTGACTAACCGAGATGCTCTGAAAACCTGCTGATGTGGAACATTACAAGTTAACACAGCCCAGCTCCTCAGGTACATGAGTCCAATCAGCTTGAGAACATTGAATGCTGGTAAGCAAGGTGAAAAGAAAGCTCCCATCCTGGAAAAATAATAAATATATCAGTGCTCAGTGTTTCCAGAAGCAATTTTAATAGTGAAAGAACATAGAAAAAAAAAAAAAACCAACAAACCAACAGCTGATCTCTTATTATAATAAGGTATAAATGATGGCATTACCAATATCCTACTCGGATAGGTTTAATTGGAAATCATCAGATTAACTTGGTAACCATCCAACAAAGAAAAATTGCTTCCAGATTGCGTACCAGATCATTCCTTGGTTGTAGACTAAATGCAATACATTCTCTGCAATTTTGAATTCTCCATATTCTGGCTGCAAGAAACACAGTGTAGGATGAATACATCATCTTAATCTTTATTTTAGATCATTTGTTAGAAGTGTTTGACTGAATCAGTTTGCATACAGCTTATAGCTTGAGATGTCCAGCTCAAATACCAATTTTTGGCAGGCAGTGGGAACACAGTAAAACCTACTGAGGGGATTAATTCCTCTCTAGTTTACTTCATACCTTTAGTTAAGGACAAAGAACAGTCCTTGGCCTCTCATGCCAACAGCTTCTTGCTAAGCAGATATTACTAGTCGTAGTTTTCTTAAAGGGCTATATGCTTTCGGTTATGGTCCCTTGGACCACTGTCTGCATTATAGATAGATGTTACAGATAGAGAAAAGATGATATGGGAGGCAACTCTGTGCTGTCTTATCTCTGACTCTGGGACTGCTCCATGATCTTGCTTTGAGAAAGACCAGACTTTAGTACCACAGCCATGCTTGAGAAAAAACATCCAATCTCTGCATTTACCCTGTGCCATTTACCCACTACTTCTTATTTACAGGGAAGGAGCCTACTCATTGTCAGTATCTTAGTTTGATAAAATAAAAGACTGTACTTACAAACTTGCTTTCTAGATCCCAGCACCAGCAATCACTTAAATATCGGACACACAGTCCACGGAAAAAATCAATTAGCAGGATGCTTGCGACTGTGAAAATCATGTCGATAATTGAAAGCTTTAGCATCTCCTGAAATACATTATTCACAGGTAATGAGTCATGCTGGAAGCAAATGCATGTGACTCTTGTTGCATTTGTACTTGTATTTTGGCTCAAGCTTAGTATCCTGATAAAATATGATTTAAATATAAATAATTTCCTTTTAAGTTTTTCCTCTTTGACATTTCCCTTACTTGTCTTTGATCTAGCAAAGAGAACAAAATGTAATAAAACTTCCAGTGTTCCTTCTATTGCTTACAGCAATAAAACTCTGATGATGATGGCTTCAGGCTTTCTTTTCAATGACTGCTCCAAAAATTTACCTCCATAAACTGAAATGGGCTGTTTTTTCTACTGTACCCAGTCCTTCTTACGACACTGACTGTTGTGATACATACTTGCTAAGTGCTTCACAATGACAAATGCTTAGTATTCATTCAAACCTAAACCCAATGGCAGTAGGATCATTAAGCCATAAGAGACCTGTTTACTGCTTATAAATGAATGGGGTTTTCCTGTATTTAATTGAACTTTTAAAATGTACAATTAAATAAAAATGTTCGTTTTCAAACATTTGTGGCACATTCTGGTGGGAAACAAAACAAAACCCACAAAACCCCAAAAAGCAAAAAAACCCAACAACCAACCAACCAAAAAAAAAAAAAAACAAAAAAAACCCAAGCAAACAAAAACCAAACAAAACCAAAAAAACACCAACCAAAAAAAAAACCCTGTAAATGCCATGCATACTGATTCTAAAAATTTCCTGATGATTTGCAACAGGGAAAGTAGCATATGGAAATAGAAATCAGACTAATAAATCTAGGGGGGGTCTGTTGCTCCAGACAATCAACAGGACCTTTAATATTGCACACTCTGGAACAAGGAGCTCCGCAAGTCAGAAGCACACTATCATCAGTCAGTCTAGTAGCTTAAGCAGATGTGAGACATTGACAGTGACCAAAGCGCACTGGGATCAAAGGGCATCTTTTGAATTTTGTGTGGTTAAAATGTGTTGGTTCCGCTGCTAGTCACTCCCAAGTAAAGGTGTTGTATGCTTCACACAGAGGGAAGCAAAATTGTCGTATTAAGGCTGTAGATTTTCTGCAGTCTAACTGTGGGATCATGCATACATGGCTCTGCATGGATCTCTAGAGATCTGCCTCTACAGAGCTGACGACACAGACCAAAGACTGCCAAAATAACATCTGTTCAACACTAAACACATTGTAGATAATGAACAAAAACCAAAGCTTGGATCTGTGGCCATGTAACTTCACACTGACTTTACTCTTTCTACACAATCCTCAGCTAAAATCTGGAATTTATACAAAGAAAAGCTCTAAAATTGAACACAGCACAAAGTGATTTTTGTCAAATATGGGTTAGGAATATGTTGATGACATAAGAAAACAATTACTTACTTGGCCAACATACGTCTCCCAGCACTGATCCTGCGGATTCTGGGTGTTGGAGTTCAAGGAAACTGTTTTGTTAATCAGTGGTTCAGAGGCTGTCATGCCTTGAGTGCGACTCTCTTCTAGTGTGACAATGCCATTTCTCTTAAAGTGTACATTTGGAATAGTTGTAGATAAATTGTCTTCTTTAGACAGAGTTTTAGTTGTTGAGAAGGTGGCAAAATTGCTTGCATTGTGGTTAACATCAGAGTCCTGAAATAATAAATGCCCCAGAAGCTACTTTTTGAATGGTATGTACATGCAGATGTCTGTACCTTTTACAGTGTACACACAGAGGCATTTTCTTGTGCATTTTCAAGCAGCAGTTAAGTGACTGGCTTTTTGGGTTTTTTTAAACTATTAATAGTAAAGCAATGCACAGGAATCTATCATGTTATATCAGCAATCAAATGGATCCAGTTTTCCAAAAATACTCCAAGTAGTTGTAAATTAACATTGCAAACTAAACCCTAAACTGTAATATGTTTTAATCAAATTTTATCACGATTTATATCACTATCTATATTATGATGCCTATTTATCTATAAAGTCTACTATCTTTACACATCAGAAAACATCAACCTAACTTACGGTGACACTCATGCTGTCCACTTTATCCAGGAGAGCAATGATTAAACTGTAAAGGTTTCCCAGGTATAGAACAAGAACCCTGAAAACAAGAATAAGTTATCAGCATTGTTATCCCATTGAATTCTCATACATTTTCTGGTTTGGTTTGACTAAAACGTTCTACCAGAATACATCTCTTCCTCCCATTCTTCTCACATCATTTCTACACTGCGTGATGCCCCTACCTGGCAAGCTGGAAGCGAAGTGTGGTCCTTGGATGGTACATCTCCAGAGCTGCCACAAGTTCAAAAGCAGAGGGTGCGATCATTGTAATCAGTGACACAACTACGCTTACCTACAGAACAGAAAGATGCGGCATTTTTGCAGCTTTTCATGTGGATCATCTGTGGTGCCATGAGTGAAATAATGCTGATGCACATGCTTTGGTGATTGCTTTTCTTGGAAGACATGCTTTAAAAAGTTATTATTGACATTTGTAATAACAGTACTTATGATCCAAAACTATCAATCTGGAATATCACTCAGGAATCTTTGTTCCAGACATCTCAGCTTTAAAATTACTAATCTTGATTTTAGCACAGAAGTGGCATAATGATACTGCGTACCTCATTTTTTTCCCAAAGAGTCAATTCCTTTTTGGTGCGCTCTAACTTTTGGGATCGATCCACAACAAAGTATATAATGTAAATACTTCCAGCAAGTGAGAGAAGCACAAGGATGTTTGCAATAATTCTTAAGCTTATAGTTACTGCCCTGGAAAAATAAAGAAAAGGCACAGCCAATACAGTAGGCCTCATGACACCGGGGTCCTTTCTAATATGGTTTTAGAAGTATGAGACAAGCAGAGTAGCACTGCTTTCTATATTGAAACAGTGGTTTGAAAAGTATCTCTGATCTTATATACATACAAGTTTTTGCTTTTCTTCTTTTCCTGCTCTTCCAATATAGCTTCCTTGAAAGAAAAACAGCATTATCATTTGGGTAGAGTTCAGCAAAAATAATGCACATATATTTCACAGAAGATATCAAATATGTTAATAAAAAAACTTGACATCCTGGAAGTGCAAGTAGATAAATACCTGTCTGCCCTGCACAGCTTTTTAGGAAAGATAAGTTTGCTCAAAGCGAAGGAGATTCCTGAGAAGCTAATACACAGTAATCAAATAACTTTTGCACTTTCAGTCATGCATGGTCAGTGGGTTCAACCAGAGATTTACACCGCCACATCTTTTTGCAGGATCCGTATGTCAGCAATGTAATGCAGAACTGTCAAAAGTTATCCTCAGCCATAGAAATAACTAAATATCATAGCTTCTTAATTTACCCTTGACACAATTTGAAGTAATTTTGTTCAATGACTTAATGAGAATACACCAAATTTGGGAAATAAATTATTCTTGATGACAACCACAGCTGTTCTTAAATTCTAAATGGAAAACATCTGTGTTTAAAGCAATTTTCTAATGTTGAGAGAGCTGCAACATGTCCCTAGACCATTTGTTACGGAGAGATGAAACAAATCATAGAATTCATAGAATATCTCCAGTTGGAAGGGACTTACAAGGAAAATCTAGTCCAATTCCCTGCTCCTTGCAGGACTAACTAAAACTAAACCACATGACTAAGAGCATTTTCCATATGCTCCTTGAACTCTGAACATGCTTGGTGCTGTGACCACTTCCCTGAGGAGCCTGAATAATAGCTGGTAAAATAATGAAGGCATAACAAGGAATTATGCACAGGAAATTACAAAAAAGCTTTAATCTTGGACAATCTGGAGAAGGTAATTTTACAAAGATATGTAGTGACAGAACAAGGGATAATGGCTTCAAACTGAAAGAAAGTAGATTTAGATTAGATACTATGAAATAGTTCCTCATTGTGAGGGTGGTGAGGCCCTGGCACAGGTTGCCCAGAGAAGCTGTGGCTGCCCCGTCCCTGGCAGTGTTCAAGGCCAGGTTGGATGGGGCTTGGAGCAACCTGATCTGATGGAAGGTGTCTCTGCCTGCAGTAGGTGGTTAGAAACAGATGATCTTTAAGGGCCCCTTCTAACACAAACCATTCTATGATTCTTCAGTAAAAGAGAGAGATAAAGCTTACTACTCTTCTAAAAAACATCTTGCAAAATGTGAGGTGGGGTTCTCTCGCTCCACGTTACGAACAAATCCCTAAGGCATAAAACACTTGCTTTGCATAAAAGAAGTAGAAATATTATGAAGTTGTATATTTTCTTGACAAATCCTCTGTTAACATGAATTTGATTCTATTACTCAATGAAATTGCATTTGTCTATCTAACTTCTTGTCTCACATACAGCAGTATTAAGTAAAGCTCTTCCAAAGAGGAACACAGTGGCCTTGCTGGGACAGAATGAGAGTGTCAGCAAGTGTGATGCAACTGCAGTACCACACAGAAATATGATACCCACCCTCCCATAGACAATCAGATCTGTAAATGAATAGGAAATGCAAGGGAAGAAGCGGAAAGACTTACATATCTTACCAATTAACAAACAAAACAACTGTAAGAAATTTGAGGGTCAGTTGCTCACCCTAATGCTATTAACTATGGCAGCCGCTTTGCTTTCTGCAGCCTCAGGGTTTCCTATTAAATAGTCCCAAGCACAGAACAGTCTCCAACAAAAAGTGTAATTTTCATCAGAGGCGCTTGCTAAACTCATTCTTGAGTTTTTTGCCATTCTGTAAAAAAAAAAGAAAAAAAAAAGAAATACTCAACTGTTGTTAATGCATGAATATGAGTATGAAGGAAATCACTTGTTTGGCTCACTGTTTAGATGTCTACGCCTTTAGAGCTATCAGAAGTTTGCAGCAACTCATGTCATTGTTAGCAGTGTTCTGAAGAGAATAAAACAGGGTGGGGTTCAGAGCATGACTTTCCCTTCTGTTCTAATGCAGAAGTGACTCACTGTGGAAGGGCATTTTGATATTTGCGTACTTTGTAGCTGACAAGTAAAGCAAATAAATCTCACCAGAGCGTGGATTTACACATATTTCAATTTTACGATCTCCAGGTAGGATCCAGCTGGAAGCTACCACCAACAAGATCACTGTTACTGTGATTACAAGGTATTTTGGCAAAACCAGCTGTCATGCACAAGATCTGTTTGTTTCCTGTATCGTTTTCACCCTCAAAATACATGTTATTGTCAAATAGAAACCCAATGCTCTTTTACAGACCTTAGGAAAAGAAAGAAAAACTCCATCTTCTCATCTCAGATAGTAAAGATAGCAGAATATTGCAAAGCGTGGAAAATTAATAGCTTATGAAAGGGCATCCAAAAGGACAGCATCAAAAAGGGAACTGTAAGAAGCTAAGTGAAGTCAGTGAGCTAAGACAGAAGGGGAAGGGCTAATCATATCCAGAAACTGCAAGTGTGTAGATCAGTGCCAAACATACCAGTGACCCTTGGCACAAACCAGCAGGTAGAATAAAAAAAAAATGAAAAAGGAAAGTTTGGCATCAAAACTGAGAGTTGTTATGGGCAGTGCTCAAAATGTCCCTGGGCTGCATTGTGACAGGTAATAGGTATCCAGGAGGAAAATGAAAGCAAATCAGGAGAGAATAGAGTGACCTCACTCCTCTCCAAGCAATGCACATTACTGGATTTATGGTCAGCAGTAGCAGCCTTGCTCTCTTTGCTAGGTAACTCCACTCTTGGCCCTTCAACAACAAAGAAATCAAGCTTACATTTGAAGGGGTGCCACACACCAGCTGAAATAATGCAAATTATATTACAACTAGCATGGGATTTTTGTATTTATATTTCAATAGATGGGAATAATAATGCTGAAAGCATTACAGTTGAAATGTAAATTTTTGTCATAGCAACATTTATATCAGAAAAGAGGAAAACAGAAAGGACCTCGATGAGTGTCAGACTTTACACTATACAGACACAAAGCACACAGATCATTTCCTTTGCGACCCTCCTGTTACAGACTGAGATATTAAAGACAGATGAAGAACAAGCTAGAATTAAACAGTCTGCCTCCCTGATATGAGCAGACTTGAGCAGATTAATAGAACTATGCAGAATAAATACAGAGGAAGTAGGATAAATACGCCATTAATGACTGCCTGAACACACAAGCTTATTAACAGCAATAAATGAGAAGTCTTACTTTTTTAGGAGAATGATGAAGCTGTAAGCAAACACTGCCATTCCAACAAGGAAGTAGGCAAGAGGCAACCGATACCCAGCTTTCCCAATCTTCCTGTCACGACCATAGTAGCCATAAAACAAAACAGAGTACTGGAGGTAGCCCTGTAAAGACCAGAGCCCGTAAATGAGAGAAGTAACTAATGATAACAACAGAATAGTGATAGTGAATCAATGAAGAGTGATTTTAGTCTTGCCCCTAGTGACCAGATGGTGTCCAGATCTTGAGCAGATTCAATATGCTCCTCAGGAATGGTCTTTCTGTCTGTGGTGCCAAACGCTGCCCCGGCCAGTAACTGAGAAAGAGAAAGGAGGTCTCAGATGCTGTGTGAGCCCATGTGACCCACTGCTGCCCAGCAGAACCCACCAAGAGCTGCCTGCACAGATGGTACCATCAGGAGAGCGAGTTTTGGGACACTCCTTGTTCTAAACTAAGAAACTCCATGAGAAATCCTGTATTCATCTCCCACTAAATCAGGTGGGTTTTGGGGTTTTTTTTGCTATCTGTGGTTTACTGATTAGAAAATTTAGTGCTCTGTAGACATCTTCAAAATGGCTGAGAAATGGAAAGTGATAACTAAAGCCATTATCAAAACAGCTTTAGAAGCTATGTTAATTTTAAGCATTTTAAAACTAAACATGGCAGTGTTTGATCTCAGAATGGTATTTCAAAATTAAATCTACTTTTAAAAAATTGAAAATATTAAGTAAATACCCTTTTTATTTCAGTTTACTTTTTGTTCTTCCTGGGGGTACTTTTTTACCTTAGTGAAAATATTGTCTGATAACATTATTAAAGCACAGATTAGGTGAAGCAAAAATAATGTTTATGATAGTTTAACAAAGTTAACAAATAGCCTTATTTGCATGCAAAAGCAAACAAAGTTGTGGCTGTTCAGAACTTCTAGAAAATAAACTCTGATGGACAATAATCCAGAGTCTGGAGAGGGATGTTATATTTTCTGCCTGTAAATGACACTGACGGGACTTCAGTGCACTCCACACCAACTACAGCTTCTAGGATTTGGTTCTCCATTTTAGTAATCAGATAAAAACATTCTGTAAAAGCACTAGTACTGTGTTGACAAAATATCATCTCTTAACACTGATAGCAACAATCTCTTCTCCTTTGGCAGAAGAAAACCCTCTTAGCAGGCGAATTTATTTTAAATAATTCATTTTAAATTGTACACTGCAAACTGATGTTTGCATTTAAGTGTGGCATTTGTTTAATTTGGAAAGTAAAGTGCACCAGTAGGCATTTTTATGTAAATATTAACAGCATGTTTACCTCTGGTAAGACTACAAATGCTCCTGTCATTATAGTAAGTACAATATTGATTCCAAACAGCCATCTCAGGAAGATGAAGTAAGAGGCAACTCCGGACCCAAAATGACCTTAAACCACAGAAAACAGTTATCTGAGCCACACAGTCTATAAAAGCTCTTATCATTTATTCATTAAGTATTATTTGAATAATAAAACAACAGGAAAACCTTTCTTATTCATGCAGGGCATACAGCAAAGTAGGGAAAATATTAGTTTGTCATTGAAGAAAATAATTCCAACACACATACTGTTCGGGAAGTCCCCCAGTTACCAGCAGCATTCAAGCAAGCAGCACAGATGTGCAACCTAATTGCAATTTAATGTTAAGGCCTGCTTTAATTCAACTGAAAGACTCAAGGGCTGGTGACGCAGGTTACAACCACACTTAACCCTGGGCAGATCTGGGCATGTTGGCCTGAGGATGCTGCCCCAAGGACTCTGATAAGCTATAACCAAATCTCACTGCATTTGCAGAACCACAATAGGACAAATTAGACTTTTTAAAAGCTATCCCACTACCATAAATAAGAACAGTGCAGTATCTAAAGCACCAAGAAGAAAAAGCAGTTTTAAATGAAAATGAAACTGCTGTAAATTTGCATTTAACTTTCCCAAATATTATTTAATTCAGTGTATTAAAAAATAAACTCTAACACTCAGCATTTTAGCATGTGCTTTAGTGTGCAATACCATTAAGTCTTTATACTCACTTTCTATTTTCTTTATTCTCATTTCCCAAGGAATAAAAATGACCAAAAAATTATATGCAAGTCGAATAAACTTTCTCCAAAGCTGAGGAAAAAGCAGCAAAATGAAAAATATGACAGTTATGCATGGAAAAAACCCCAACCAACCAAAAATCCCAAACAAATTCAGAGTATTTTGCTCATATGGTTCATCTTGTACCACAAAAAGTATTACAAACATTAATTACTAAGATCTTGGAGCATGTCTGAGAGCACACTCAGGAGCCACCAGTCTACATCTTTAACACATAAAGACCATGAGGAACCAACAGAAGGAAACCAACAGGTGCCATTCCCTGTCACCCTTGGTGGCTGTGGAGGGGAAGAACTGTAAAGAAGGGCCAGGCATCAGCTCCAGGCAGCTGAAGTCATCCATGTTGGGTCCTGCGAAGAGACATCACTTCCCTATAACTTAAGAGGTAATCCCACTGCACTAGATAAGTATGATTTCAAGGACAAACAAATGAACAAGTAACAACAAATTTCAGAGAAGCAGAATGCCTAAAAGGAAATTTTCTAGAAGGAAAAATTATTTTTTTGTATTCAACAGCAGCAAATTCAACTATTATATTCTCTGCTGACACCAGTAGAAGACCTGCAGTTACATTTCCTAGGGTATGTATTCAAATCCAACTGTTTTGCACAGTTGCAGGAAAGCATCTTCCTGCAGACAGTGGGTTGTACACACAAGTGGGAGAAGAAACAAAATCTTCATATGCAAAATTGAGTGCAGTATTCGACGTGCTGATTTAGAGCTATAACATTACTGTATCAACAAAAATAATATTTATATATTGTGCACTATAAGGTTTTTTTTAGTACGGCTAGACAATAAAAAAACCCAACCCCATATTTTTGGCATCAGCAGCGTCAATATTATATGATGTAATTAATCTAGAATCAAAAAGGAGTAAATAACATTTTAGTTGGTGAATATATCATCAATCTCATTGGCCAAAGTTAATTAATTTTTATGGTGCTATGGGTATTTTATTGCATGAATAGGAAGTATTTTAATTAGACAAAGAAATTGTAGATGCTGTGAGTTGCATGGAAATTGCTGGAATGATTACTTTCATTTGAAAACAGCGGGCACCAGGCTGAGAAAGGAATCAAGCAGCTTGTGCTAGTTGTACTGTAGGTTTATAAAGTATACAAAAGTGTCCATGTGGGAATAATATTTGTTAAAATTATAATTAGATGGCTGTCACCTCTTTTCTTACCCACTTCATACCTGAACAGGTAATTTATGCTCTTAGAATCCAGAGTATGTGCATCTGGAGTTAATGGAAAATGCAAAATTAATTAAAAAAGTAAAAAAATCCAAAGCAAATATAAAATAATTGAACTGAGAAGGAAAAAGGAAAACCTTCCATGTCAGTTTTCGTAAGTAATAGCATGACTGGATTGTCCAATTATGAAAAGTGTGTATTTTGTAAAGTTTAAAAACTTACTTAAAAATGTATACATTTCCAGTTGCATTTTGTTCTTAGCACATGTTCAACCATTGAATTCTTAATTATGAATATATAGTGCTTGTTTGGCTGTGCCACCATTTTTGTTTCCTTGGCCACTGTGCTGTTTTCTAAGAAAATACATGAAGATGAAGCCCTTCCAATTAAAAACCAAAACACAACTCGTTCTATTGCATTTGCCAAATTGAGCCCTGATGTAGTGATGCAAAGGCTATATTCCCTAATTTGTGCTAGGAAAAAAAAAAAAAAGAATACAGTTCCCCTACATATAATGAGTGGTGCTCAATTATATCCCTGTGCTGGGTATCTTTAAATACACACAACAGAGGTAATTAGCTTAGACAGAAATTTTTATTCACTGTGAATGCTAAGATGAAAATCTCTGTGTTTTATAGGAAGGAGAATGTGAGTAAATAATGAGCCCAATCTCTGATTTACTGACATATATTGCAGACTCTTAGCACTTCTCTTTCTAGGTAACATCCTAATTCTGCTCAAGTCAAAGGCAAAACCCAGTATTTGTTTTGGCAACATTTGTTACTTCCACTGCATTTGCCACACATGAAAAGGCAGAACAAGGATAAATGAGTTTTTCCTGGCTTGAAAAGTGGTTCTGTAAACCTTTGCTGCAGGCCAACATAACAGAACAACAAATACATATGCAGCCTTTCACTTCTTCACATGAATAAGCCACATGATGTTCTATTTTACTGTAACAACCCTGCCTCTTTGAATGATGATGTTAGTCATTAAAAGCCTGCTCATTATGATGACAAAAATATTCCTGATTACCTACATGACTAAAGATCTCTCCTCTGTTGGTTGTATATTAGGGACAATTTCCTAGATGTTATTAATTTCCAGAAATTAGGCCAGAGTCTATTTTCAGTGGTATAAATAGGTTTGCTAAGATTAGATTCCAATTCTTTGAGTATTATGCAAGCAAAAATCTTCTTTAACAATGTATTTACCATAAGCTATTGTCTTCCAAACTAAAAGCTAGACACATTTTTCATACTAAACTATTGATCTGTGGCCCTGGAGTCTGGTGAAACAGCTCTTCAGAGAATTCTGGCATCATGATGTTGGTATCCCATCCCCATCGCTCCCTCTAGCAGGCATCAGTATTTGTTAATTATTTGAGAAGGTAGTGCATACTGTGTTCATAGAAGGACCATCCCTCAACACATCAAATTTGTCTGCAAGAAAGTAATTAATAAATTCACAATATGAAAAAGAAAAAAAATAAAAAAAAAGCAGCAGCTTTAAACTGCTTTTCCCTCCCTTGACAGAGTTCCCAAGCTGGAGATCAGGACTGCAGGGCAAACATATGCTTCTAAGAATGAAATCTGCAGGTGACTGTTCATATAGAAAAGAGCTATAATTTAAGAAAAAGCAGGCATACCTCTGCCCCAGCAGCTTGGTAACCTCTTGTCCTAGTGAGCCTCCCTTCATACTTCAGCACAATCTCCTTCGCCTGTCTGCACAAGAAGGTGGAATTCATTCAGTATTGATCCCATGATACGGAGCCCCTTATTCCGTGCAAGTGGCAACCAGCAAAGTTGTTAAATGCTCCGAAATACAATCGTGGATTTTCTCACCATGAAACCCTTATCCAAAGCAAAGCTTTTTTATTTTCCTGTTAAGGATTTACTGACACTGTATAACCACTAAGAATTTTTAATGAGAAAATTCAGCATTCAAAAGTTTGACTGCAGGGAGGGTTTTCTATTCCTCTATTTTTTTAATCTGTCCTTTTGTTTCAAACCCTGGTGCAACCCAAATGAGTAAAATAAGAAGATCCCCATTATGGTCTGGTGAATCTCATGTGGATATTAACACCTCTTCTGTAAATACTGTGTCGCACTCTTATAAGAAGCGAAGAGGTGCAGTAGTCATCTGGTCATATGCAGTCTTCGTCCTCAGGAGAAGAGGAATGGGGTACACCAAAATCTCATCAACAAGAGCAAAAAGACGGCAAGTCACAGACTCTGCCTGAGCAAAGTCTCTGCTTTGAAGATTGCACGGGGGCTTTACTGCTGCTAGGCATTCCTCATGACTAAAATGGCACCCTAGAATCATACAGAGGCTTATGAGAAAGATGTCGGATGATAAAAAAAAATAAAGCAAGCCCCAAACAGATCTTGCTTTGAAAGACCTGACACAATTTAGGCAAGTGGCCCATAGAATTTGGTACCCACTCTTTAATTGTAAATTTGGGATTATTAATATAATTACTTCCATTTACCATGTATTAACTGGAAATTTTGATCAGCTTCTGCTTTCATACCATGCAATTACCTTTAAAACAGCAGCCTGCTTTTCCTTTTTGGGACAGAGTGAAACGGTTTAGCTTAAAAACGTATTACTGAGCATTACCAACAGCCTTTCCTTAGACCACTGAATAGCTGACATAGTGTTTTAATAGCTAATAGCCAAAGTGTGGTTTCAGTCTGTCTTTTCTGCACAGTCACTAAGGGGAGCCACAGGCATGCAAAGGAGACAACTTCACCCGCAGACTTTACAACCCAAGGCTGCTGCCTTTGGCCAGCTCCTGGATCTTGTCAGAGCTCTCTCAGAGCATGCTTTCCTAGCAGCTCTTAATCATTTCTGTGCATAAACCCTTCCAGGTTACACTGAAATAGAATCTCCTAAGGCTGGAAGCACTGTCATAGTCGGGGAGATTGAAAGCTTTGGTGCAAGCATCTTTACCTGAGTGCTCTCAGCTTCTGCCTCATTGGCCACGGCCGGCAGCGGATATTGGACATAATCTCCTTCTGGTACTGGATATTTTGGAAGACCTGCTCCGGATCATGGCTCTCAGCCTTTTCTTCACCAGTATCTTCATCTGAGTTGCTGGCAGCCCAACACACAACCCATGAGAGGAAGACCAAGACAAATTATTCCCATTCAGATCTCCAGCAAACTGTTTATTTGCACAGGATCCAACCCATTAGAGCAATATAACAGCAGCGAGCTTGGGAACTTGCACAACTTTACTGTTTTAAGGTTGATGAATAATTTGGATGATTTCCCCATCTCCAGGATGTGCCTCTTTTCTTCCTCACCACTTGCTGCTCAGTCATAAATTACCCCTACTCCCCAGTGCAAATCCCGGTCTTTTTCTCCACACTTTTCCAGCCATAGAGCTTGTACACCATGCTCGCAAAACATTCTGCATATTTTTCTAGAACAAAGTGCTGTCTAAACATTTCCAGCAAAAGCACTGACAATCATTCATTCAGTACATGGTGGTGGACTTTTTTTTATTGTAATAATGATAAAATATTTTCTTGTTAAAACGGGGACAAATGCTTAGGTCACGCTCACCTTTTGTTCCTGCTCCCTGCTGAAAGAGATGGGAGTGTGGGACTCCACACACCAAAAATTATTTGTCCTTGTTAAAAAGATTCATGTGCTTTGATGCAGATGTATGTGGATGATTATTAAATCATCTTTTCTGGTGCTGTCACCACCTTTGGTAAGCTACAGCTCTGCAATTCTCTATCTGAAACAAGGTGTTGTATATGAAACAACAGTGCTATTTACTGTTGCACAGGCTTAGGTCTATAAACCTGTGGTGACTGTTTATCCCTGAATGAAATTAAGGGATCTGAAGTACTGCAACAACCACCAGCTAGGAAGTTTTCTAACTGTATTGCTATATACTTGTTGAGAAAGTTCCCTGCAATTTTGCTGAAGAAGCAACACCTTTTGATCACTTAGAAATAAATCATAGACTAAAGCATGCCTCATAAGAACGTTCAAAGGACATACTTCCTCAGACCACTGACCACCAGTCACAGTCTTGTCCCTTCTGTCGCAAAGGACATCTGAGGGAAATGTACAATTACACAGGAAAAGTATTGAGAGATTTCTTACCCTGCTATGCCCCGAACTCATTGGAGTCACACTGTTTTATGTACAGTGTTTATGTTGCAGAATAGAACATGACTCTTGTGAAAATAAAAGAAGCTTGAAATACATCTAAAGACAGAGAAAAGAATGAATTTTCTCATGCTCCTTTCCATGTTAAAACAAAAATCACACTGTCTAAATCAAAGTAAAAAGACAAGATCCCATTTCTGTGCTAGATAAAGCAGATTTGCTCTTCAGGAGAGGAGAGTCTCTTACCTGTGGGGTGGCTCCTGGTAGGTGTAGATGCTGGCATGTCGCTTCACTGTGCGATACTTCTTGCAGGACTTTGCAGTTTTCACTGCAGCAGAGCCCGTTGCAGCGGCCATGGGGGCAGGTGAAACTCTGCCACACGAGAAGGAAGCCTTCAGTTTGCTGTCAGACGTCTCATATGCAGCCAAATGTTATTAAGTAAAGAGCAGCGAGCGACCGCGAGCCCTGCCGAGCGAAGGATTGCTGCCTGCGCCTGGTGCTCCAGCCATGGAGAGGACCTTAAAGAGGCAGTGCACAACAGTCCTGCCCAGGGCACTTTCAAGTGGGATGCTCAGAAGGAAGGTAGGGAGCAGAGTCCAAGAGTGGGCAAGCTGCAGGGCTTAATTCAATGAGGTATTCCCTCAAAATGCCATCCTACCACACTGATCTGAGTGATGTTTCCAACATCAGTATACTGTTGACATCTGTGCTTCATGTGCTTGAGACAATATTCTTCTTGGGTAAAGTAAGACAGTTTGCATTTTGGCCTTTACTAACAGAGAAAACCACTATGCCATTCTCCCACAGGACTTCCATATCCTCTCCTAGACAGCAGCCCTGACAGAACATCATGATGCTGTTTTCCTGGGTCCTGTACCCAACTGCTCAGTATTCGTTATACCTAAATTTATGGCTTTTCTCTTGGAGGTATCAAAACACCTGCTACTCAGGCAAGAACAGATTACCAAGCAGTTCACTGTTTCTTGGCAGTTGTAATATCTCAGTTATGTTCAACTCCATTAATCAACTGTATCTGTCACTGCTGTATCCTCTTTAGCATTTTCTGTAAGTATTGACTATATTAGTGATAATAATGGATATTCCTAGAGATAAAACACTGCAGAAAATGACCATCTGATGCTCATTTCCCATTTCTTCAGCTCTACTGAAGTATTTGTTACAAAATTAATTTAATAGATACTAAAATTATCTTTAACACAGAATTTCTTTAAAGATAATTTATAGACTGCTGCTGTGAGCTTGAGGAATATGAATGGCATTTCTGCATTTCACAGGAATGATGCACTTAGTGCCTATCATGTAATGCTTACATATTATTACATCATTAACCAGCATCATATGGGCAGGAACTTCCCAATTCAGTTGAAGTATTCATGTCCATGATAAAACTGATAGCAAAACACTAGTTTTTTCAGTTTTGATTGTCTCAATCAAAATACAGTAGCAATAGCTTTTGCTCAGTTATGTCATCTCAAGAGGTAACCCATCCATTTAACCCCAGACTAAGTACTGGGCAGCTGACATGCTGCAATTGCCAGCAGTTGTATATTCATGGGGTAGAGTCTCCTGACACCATTCCTGTAGTCAGCATCACCACCACCCTCTCCCTCAGCATCTATGTGATACTGGTGTTGCACTGTCAGGAGAGAAGAGACTGCTCCGAGCTTTGCTGGGACCAGGGCAGCTGAAAAACTTGACATATCATCAAGTGAATTTGCAATGCCCTTCTCAATCACAGAAGTTGTGGGCATTCTGGGTTACATTATCAAAAAAGAGCAAAACTGACAAAGAAATTGATATGAATAGTTTATTTAGCCATAATCTCATGCTTAGAATGTGGGAAAGAAAGGAAGAGTTTACAGAGTTTTCACTTGTTCCTAACTTGGTATTTTCTTTCCTTAATAGCTCTATGCACAATGCAGCAAGGGTTTCAGTTACATAAATCAATGGTCTGCTGTAGTTAACTTTTATTTGCAGCTTCTGACAAGAAAGAACATCAAGTTCTCTGCTAAAATTCCTGTAGAAAATAGCACAGGCTGCTTTTTCCTTCTGCCCTGAGTTAATCTAAAATATTGCCACGTGCTGAGAAATGTTACTTTTCTATTAACATGGTTCTGTCCATTGTACTGTACTTATTTAAAGAACTGAAGGGCTAAGTAGTCACAAGCCTGATTATTCGTACTCTAGAGTTACTTGCATGGTTTTACAGTTTTGAAAGAGTAAGTTCATTGGGTGTAACTCACTCCACACTTCTCAGATTATAAGGAAAGACCAGATAAAGATGACTGCATTTCCAAAATGTAGCCAACAGTAAAGCCCAGAGCACATACGGTATATCTTATGTGAAGCTTCCCCAGAAATCTGGGGGAGATTAAGACTTAATTTCATTGGTAGTTCCCAGGGATTACTAACTCTCACAGATAAAGCAGTATCCTTTAATATGATAGTAGTATAGCAATACCAAAACCATTAAAATACTAACCCGAATGATTTACATAGATTTAATTAGCTAGTATATCTTAACATGTCAACAAGAAGACATTTTTTGTTTCCCGTTGTTAGAAGAAAGCCTAAAGTCTAAAAAACAAAGGCACAATGCAAGCCTGACATTTTATATAGCTCTAATCTAATGTGCTGGAGTCACATACGAACTATGAAGTTATTACCAAACACTAAAAGGACAGTGAGCAGCAAGAGACTTATGAATTCAGAGTACATCTGACAGAAGGATGCGGAGTGCTATATAAGAGAAAATAGAAAGCAGGCTTCGAGAGCTTATCCCTGAAGTTGTTAGCATCCTCTGTCTCACAAGATCCCTGCAATGGCCCCTTTAAAGAACTCAAGTATTAACTCAGACCACAAAAAGGGTTTTCGTTTTGCTTTTCAACTCAGCAAGCAGTTTAGCAACCAGAACACCCAGCTGCCCATTTCAATATGCTCTATTGAATCCAGAAACCCACTGGGGTTTGTTTTACTCTGAATGAATACTACAGAGGTTATAGATTTGATTTCAATTACCATTAACTGGATGTAAAACAGGACATTAACCTTTTACTGCAAAATTTATAGTGGCAGCTCTCTGTGCGTAATAGGAAGCCTCACATTTGATCCATAGGATCATTTTGCATTTTCAAGCACTTATGCAGGAAAAAGCTGGTTTGGTGTACTCTGCTTGCTGAAAATTCAGGCAAACAGTAAGCTGTATTTTCCATGCTTGTCCATTCCTACGGAATTTCAGTTTAAATTTAATCCATTAAATTTTCCATCACTGAAGTTAAATTCTGGGACCTTTTCAAAATCCCCCTGCTTGGGAGATTCACAACACTGCTGATCCCAATTTCCATGGTAAAAAAATTCTGGAAGGACTGAGTTTTTCAGTCATCTCTGTATGAAAAGAATATTGTACCTCCCAATCCTTAAATACATAAAACAGATGGGGAAAAAAGTATTTGGAAAAATTCAAAAAGTTGACCTGTACATCTTTAAGTGAACTGATTCTCAGGAGTGCTAAACCTGTTCAACCCCATAGAAACCAGCACTAGGTAATGAAGTTGTACAGCATCCAAATTTGTGTTTAAATCCTGAAACTCCTCTTAGCATGAGGACCCTTTACTTTTAGAGCTGAAAGAACCAAGATCAAAAGACAACCCAGTTGGACTTCAGAGAAAGATGTTCTTTTCTCGAATTACAACCTCAATTCACCTGTTCAGTCCCCAGAGATACTATAGATGTGCAGCTCGACATAAGAGCAGTTATGGGATTTCCAGGATAACAATGCCAAAGCCACTGTCTTCACTTACTGAGAGTAAAATTGATCTACTGAACTCCTCTTAAGTCACTGTCTCCTTGGAAGATTGTTTGGACAGTTTAATTTCATACAGTAGGTTTTGCTTTTCAATTTTAGCATGTTCATAACTCTTGCTGACATTTATCAGGCTTAGATCAAGGTGAATACTCCCATCATAGTTTAGTTTTCTTTGTGGATTCACATCCCACATAAAAAATTATTTCATTTAAAAAGCTCCTCCTGTGGAGTTAAGTGGCCGTATATCATCATAAGATGACTATTTTTATTCTTGGATGAGTACCATGGCTATTAAAATATACATTTCTGTGACAGTACAATCCACAACAGAATATACTGAATTCAGAAAATTATCAAGAATATTTTAAACCCTAATACCAAGAAAGTGGCTAAGGATAAATAGAAGGGGAGCAGAGAGGGCTAAAGACAAAACAGAAGCAGCCACATGCCAAGCCAAGCACCCATGGTGGGGCAGAGCAGGCCTCAACAGGTTTTACAGCCAGTTTAGCTGATGCACATGGCTTGCAGCACTGTCCTGCTTTGCATGACACACTGCCCCTGTGACTTGCAGCTCTCTACTTTCAGGTGGCAAGAAAGTAATTAGGCACCAGAAGAAAACTTATATTTCAAGTGTCATAGGCTGTAGTGTCTTTACTGTGAGGGAATCTGTGTTTTGTGAAGCTTTGTCTGTCCAGCAGCGTGATGTGGATCATACAGACATATGCATTTCACTAGAGACCTTTCTGAAAGCACTGTAACCAAATTATTTTCCAGACTTACATGAGTCATTACAAGCCAGACACAGAAGTCAGTGAAAATTAAGAACATTTTTAAAAAATAAAATAAATTTCACATTGTCAAAGGAAAGAGGAAGAGTTAAAGGAATTGACAGTGGCAGAAAGTAACTGGATAGTCAGGGCTCAGGGTTGGTTTTACATTTCTGACTAAGATGAAATCCTTGAATTTGCACAATGGCTTTTAAAGGTCTTTTGGGAACACGTGATTTATTATATTGTCTTATTTTGTCCCAGGGTGAGGAAGTAAAGAACTGTCAGCATTTGAGGTAGAGAAAGTTTGGGCCTGGTTCAATTCAAGCTGGTTTTTCATTGTCCTCCAAATCTTAGAATGTTGTTTTGCACCATTTCTAATATTCATGAAAAATGTACCTTCAGTCAGAATTCAGGGTCATGTTGAAATGCATCTGATGAAGTTCTTCAGCTGAGAAGAACTTAAACGGAACAATCAGCATTTTTTTTTCAGCCAAGGCAGCGATATGTGGGCACCAAAATGTTGAGCCTCTAAACTTCCTTCTCATCTCAGAAAGCTTGATTTTGCATTGGTCAAGTTCTTCAGGTTCCCCTTGTGCTTCACCAGATCTTCTACCATCAATGACAGTTGAGGTGCTAACATGTTTATGTCATGCCCAAATCCCCAGAGTTTTATTAGCATAGAACAACATGACTGACCTCCACACACACAGGTCCCACCTGTGGCAGCTGGAACTAGATGATCTTTAAGGTCCCTTCTATCCATAACCATTCTATGATATAAAGGAATATGAAAATGATTGTGCTAATTTTGTCCAGTATCTTAATGCTGAGAAATCAGGCACTGAAGAATTACAAGACCTGAATTCTGTCTATGCCTCATGTTAATGAGATTCATAAGATTGTACATTTCCCCTTCTAGAAGAATGCTTAGGCTGTATACCAATTGTAGAGGACCTTTACCATTGAAATAGTAATATTAGTTCACCTGCATTTATTCTCTAATTTCTTCATTAACCAGAAGTTCAGAAAAAATGGGAGAAGAAATCCAGATCAGCTTAATTCATTGCATAAAAAATGTTAATAATTCTATTACTATTACTGCATCACCCAGGAGGTTGTTTAGATACACAACAGTTAACCCATTAGCAAACAACAATCATCATTCGTCCAAGGAAAAACCCCAAATGCAACAATTCAAATTATTGTCTGCAAAGAGATGCTCATTCCCCTTTCACTCCAGGATGTTGCATCAACACAGTACTTAGAAAAGAGAGGTGTGCCCGGCTATGGTTACATGATCACTCGAGTTAAACACCTCTGCATAGTACTTTTGACACTCCCTTGCCTCTCTCCACTTTCTAGATTTGTTTTCAGCAGATCAGTTCTTTGACTCAGCTACCATTCAGCAGCGTAATCCTTGCTGTGAGCACAGGAGAGGTGGTGGGAATGAACCAGGAGGATGCAGAGACTACCTGGGCTTATCCCTTTCATCATCAGCAGCACAGACTTAGGTCAAAGGTACCATGCAACAACTGCCTGGAAACAAAGGACAACAGAGCTCCTGCAGTACTTCATTCACAGCCTGTACCTTTTACTTGAGGTTTCCTTCCAGCTGTGGCTGGTCCCTCCTTCCTTCCTTGAAAATGTACCTGCTTCCTCTGTTAAACTTGTCTCATTTCCTTATTCAGTCCCCAAACTCCTTTAGTCTTCCCAAGCTCAGACTTAAAAGGCTTCACCAGAATCCATCTCTCTGGGGAAAATTGCTCCCTGCAGTTTTCTCACAAGGAATTTGGGATGAGTTTTCTGTTTAGACCAAGGAGGCAAAGCAAACGAAATCAAATGCTGCTTTCAGTGGCCAACATGCTCATTGGCTGTTGTCTTGTGTCTCATTTCTGTTTCTAGGCACGTGAAATACATGGTAACAATGCAATGAAAGACACCCAAGTGTATACAGAGTTTGCAGTATCAAAACAGGTTTCCGAAATTCTACTTGGACAGAGTCCATAAACCCCCAGAGTCAACAGTACCTAAAGAGGATATACAATATCCTTAGCCTGGAAAACAAATACAGCTGCTTACCTCTAGATATAATGTAGACCAGGCTGATGATGAGAGGAGCTGGCAGCATAATGATTTATCTATAAGAGTTTTCTAAAGGGTAAAAAAACCCCAAACAACTGGCATTAAAAAATATTACTTAAAAAATACATCCATTACCATCAAGAAACTGCCAAGGGGAAAACTTTGAAAGCGTAGCAAAACAAAATAGCAAAGCTTTGGAGACTTCAAAACATTATGTCCTGGCACTAAACTATTTTTATTCTTCACAGAAAGAGAGTGTGCTGGCAGCTAAATGCCATGGTAAAATTTGGCATTTCTCCTAAGTCTATCCATGAGACACACCTCTATTTCTAGGAACAATGATGTCAAGGCTGATATTTATTACAAGGTGAAAAATGTTTTTATTTTATACACTCTCAAAACCACTGTGCTGCCTGAGCTCTCTACATACTGGATGACCTTGAAAGTGCCTGAGTCATGGGCAGTTTCAGCTGCAATCTGAACAGCCATCCTAAATCTTATACGTTGTCATGTTCTCATTATCTGGACTTTGTACTTTCCTATCATGGAAGGATTTTCTCATAAATTATACAGGAAGTGAAGCAAAATGTAATTATGGTGCCCAACAGCTCCAAGGCAGATAGATAGCACAAGGCATGGAAAACAGTTCAAGAGTCAGCTTTCAATAAATGTCACCTATTAGGAAGAATCTAAATGAAACATATATCACTAAGCCACCCACTTCTAAATTATGTCATTATCTCATCACTGGAATAAGAGTTATAAGGTTACAGCAATTTCAAATAATCAGCTTTCAAGCAGATTTCTCAAAGGGACTTTCAGCTTTGCTTTTACACATAACCGTTTGGGCTTTAACATATACTAGAAAATTCTATTACACTGTATTAAATTGAGTTATCCCAATGAAAACATCTCTAGTAAGGTTAACCCAGACATTTAATAATCCATTAGCACCCTCAATTTTTCAACAGAACAGATTTTCTCATAATAGCTTTTTCGTCTCAAAAGGAAAAGACACAGCTATCAAGCTTTTGAGTATTCTGAATTGATGCGATTCAGCTGAACAGAAGGAACACTAAAATGACAAAACACATTTTTGCCCCTGACTTCAGTGTATGATCAGACCCACAGCCCTTTCATTAACCATTTATGGCCTGGTTTTTAGAAAAGAGCACAGAATGTTCACATCTTCAAGGGAAAATCCTTTCTTAACCTATTTTTACAGAGTAAGAATCTTGGGTCTTTGCTTGTTTGGATTCAGGGGCTTCTCTGCATGCTTCTCAGTGCAAAAGTATTATAAAACCATGCAAAAAAATAAAGTTTATAATCATTAATCAAATATTAACAAAATCATATATTTCAAATAGTCCTTTCTTCCAAGGCCCTCATGATAAAAAATACATAAGCCTTATTTTGCAGCTGAATTAAATGTTATCATCAAGGCTGTGGAGGTTGAATTTTGATACTGAAAGTTAAAAGAAAAACCTCAAAATCCATAAGCAGTGTAGGGACTCTCTCAGCTATTGTGGTAATGATCTTCTCCTTCCTGCCAGAACACACTGAACATATGCTGGGTTTTGTAAGTTCGTATATTGTGTTCATTGGTCTCATGGTATTTTTTATATGCCTCGTGGGTGAAGTGTTTTGAGAAAGCCCTGTAATAGGCAGCACAGGTTTAGCTAAATTAACTCATCTGAGATGGGCTATGAAGATGCATATAGACAGCTTCTAAGGCTCAGTTCATGCAAAGCAGTTTAAGTCCAATAACAGGATTGTGACTCACAACCCATCATTAATATTTAGCTTTTCATTAATATTGCACAACAGATTTAGTCTGATCATCTCCTTTTTGCTCTCCTTTCTAGTCTTTCCTGCTTATAGCATCATCATGAAATTCTCTTCTAGTCACAGATTTTCACACATTTTCATAAAGCTGTGTGTTTGTCTCAATGTTTTAAGACAAGCAGTTCTTTTCACAATTTAAAAATGTTTCCAAGGTGAAACCTAAATGAAGAAATTATATCAATGAAATGAAATCAAATCTTTACAGGTTTAATAAAATGACTGCATTCTCTGAATACTCATAAATCATCTTATCTGTAACTAATACTGATTTGTTAGATTGGGTATCTGGTTTAAATGCACAAAGAATTAAACTGAACCAATTCTGAGTTCCAGACTGTGCAGTGTGTACCCATAGACAAACCTTTATATTGGGATTCTAATTCAAAGCACACAAAAGTGAGCAAGAGAACTGAATCCCTGAAAGTCCTGGTTCATCATCTAATTAGTTCTTACATACTGAGTATGCATTTCTAAAGGGATAACATGTTGAACCATAGGTAAGAAAAGATGATGAAACCAAAGAAATCTGGGGGAAAAAGTCAGTGAAAGGGAGTTCTTATAAAAAGTCTTACTTCTAGAAGTGAAAGGATTTTTCCTTTGAGGCTTTGTTTCTATTATCACACAGTGAATCTTCTTCCACCACAAACAGATGTTCCCTTAAGTCTGCACAAATGCGAACAGCTCTTTGTCTTAATATCCATTCTGGTTGGACTTCTTCGTTAATGAGGATGGATTAGCAATTTATTAAGTAATGTGCCTGCATCTGCTGCTGGTCCTTAGCCTTTTCGTTCAATGTGATCCAAGTCATGTACTACACAAGATGAGGCTGAGGAAGGCAAAGCATACAATGAGTCCAGTGAGGAAACATAGTGAGGACAGCATACTTTTACATATTTGTAAAATAAACGTAGAGGTATTATGAATTCGATGCATTCAGGGATGAATAGGCTGAGGACCCCTCTCTGTCTGATGTGACGGTAGGCTAAGAATGCTGGAAGTGAATGCTAGTCTGAATTAAATGTAATTAGTTTCACCATTAGAAACGATTTCCAGACCTGGGGAAAATAAGAAAAGAAACTACATCCACACCCCTCATTACACATAAAAGCATAAATCACCATAAGTAACAATATTTCTAGGGTAACCCACAGGACTTGGTATCTCCCTCTTTGCTGGAGGATTCTGGCAATCAGGCAGTTCTTTTGACCAATTTTCCTGCTGAGAGAGCAGAAAGCTCCACCATGTGGCCAAGTTGCTTCCTTGTACATTGCTGCTGTCAGAAGTTAGCTTTGGTGTGTTCTATATTTAATTAAATGTCAATTAGCCCTTGGGAAAGGAAACAAAACATTGGGAAACAAATGTTGTCAGCTAAACAAGAGGAAAGGCAGATCATTTACTAGAACATATCCTGACCTGAGTATCTCTTTATAGCTATCACAATTTCATTTGGAAGGTTTGAAATGTTTTCCTTGGCCATTGCACTAGCAGCTCTGCCACTATTACAGTTCTTGAACTAGTAATTGGTGCAATTTGGCACTTCAGACATATGGCCCATTCAAATAGCATGGATACACATCATTAATTTTTTGTTATTCCCTTTCATTCTTTCCACTAACTTACTTGCAGTACAATTGTGACAAGACGCTTTTGGCTGAAAAACAACTCCAGATACAGTTGTGTACATCTAGTTTAATTCCACAGCATAAGAGATGGCACTGGGAAGCTGAGATATGGCCAAGAACACTAAAGTCATAGGAAATTCATTTGAAAGTATAGAAACAATTAAATCCCCATTTGAAGTCCAGGTCAGCATTTAAAACTTAAAGACAGTTCTTTGGTTTTGTTAATAGGAAACAGTGACTAATTAATTAGGAACAAAAAAGAGAACTTATGTAACATGCAAAATACTTTTATTATCTTCCTTCCTCTCTGAGATATATAGACTGTGTCACTTTTTCACCAAGGGCTGTTCTTTTTAATTTTAATATCCGAAATTAAGGATAGAATGTTTTTAAATTTATCCTTTTTGATTAAGTTTTCAGTGAACTTTTCAAGCACTACTTTTCCAGTATAA
This sequence comes from Bolborhynchus lineola, assembly GCA_025448015.1. NCBI lineage: Eukaryota > Metazoa > Chordata > Aves > Psittaciformes > Psittacidae > Bolborhynchus > Bolborhynchus lineola. Next base: position 20,910 of record JAOEHX010065093.1, on the reverse strand, counting down.
CATAAATATTCCATGCCACATTTAATGCTTAATATCTGCAGATTGCTAGAGAAATGAGTATTATTGTTGTTAACATTTATCATTGGGAAACTTAAATGAAGGGATATTTAGGCTCTGACTCAAGGCCTACTAAAGATTTTCTGCAGTTTTTCCTGTGCTTTCTAAGGACTTTGAAAATATTCTAGTGGGACCAAGTATTTCAACCATAAGAACTTGAAAATATAATATCTATAGTATGAGAACTCCACCTGCAATTAGTTGCCCATCATAGAGCAGCTGAAAATGTGGGAATGCATTACAGCTTTCTTTGAAGTCTTGCCCCACATCTTCTGACCTGGAGAAAATTCGTACATTTACAGAAACAACATCTGCTGAAAGGTGAAGCTCTCATAAGTAATTATATGGGTTTGACACAAAAGAGAATTCTGATTCAGATGAGTAATACATTTCCTAGAAATGTGACTCCTTTTTCTGTCATAGAACAAATTTCTTTCTTCTCATAATGATGAATAATAAAATCAATAAATTGTAAGTGCCAGATGATAAAACAAGCTTGGAGTGCAGTCTTGTTCACAGGAGTTTTTGAAGAAGATAAATGACACAGTGGGAGCAGCAGCATTTTGACTGCCAAAGCATTCTTCTGAATACTATTTTATCAGGCTATTAATCCACTACTTACTATGGAAAGTCTCTTTGAAAGAAAATTAAGGGGGTGATGCACCCAATGCTGAGCGCCCTTTTCCTCCTGTACACCCAAAGCAGACTAATTCTGTAAAATAGAAATTTTGAAGTACCAGGTCCAGATATTATGCCTTTCTGTTTAAAACCTAGAAACTAATCGGATTTTGTCTTAACTGGATTTGGAATTTGTAACATGACCTAATATAAAGAAACCAGAACAATGTGATTAGGAATCTGTACTTCTCTGAGTAAAAAAAAGCCAACAGAATACATCCACTGGAATCTGAGATGTAGGTAACTAAACAAGATTCTATCATTTGCGATGACATGCACTAATTTCCTGGAACATTTAACGATAATGTGATTTACTATAGATCAATTAGGAACCAAGAATACCCGAAACGGAAAGGTTCGAGTCACTGGATCACAAATCTCCATTTAGAAGGTGAAAATTCTTCAGGTACCCATTTGTGATGCTAATCTTACTCTGGCCAGTGCAGCACCTAGCAAGAAATTCTGTAATGGAAAGAAAAGGCAGAAAAGCAATGCCAAGAGCATGTCTCCTGAGTTGGGAAAGTGTCTACAAGATACAGTTTTATAGAAGTGGGGAATAGCAATGCATCAGCTGATGGACAACAATAGGAAGAACTAGAGGAGAATAGGTTGCATCAGACCTGTTGCTGGAGCTCAGTTATTAAGGATGCTATGACTCATACCAAACCAATCTGAAAGGAATTATTCTGTGAGATTGGTTTGATAAATAGCATGTTGCCATCTCCAAATGTGCCATGAAGTCCATATCTCAGAATATCTAAAACATCATTTATCAATGAGTTTCACTGATACTTCATGAACAATCCATGTTTCAGCAAATAATACATGACATATGAGGATGAATTATCAGTTTAGGGCAAATTTAATTCCTGGGAACAGAATTTACAAAAGAAACATTGAGATCTCTGAAGATTTTCTTCTAGTAACAAACATCTTTCAAAACCCAGAAAGCCATCTCAATAATTATTATACTCTTGGTAATTACACTTTGATTTAGCTCTCACATCTCATCCCACATCTCAGATCCGGTTGACAACTGCTTAATCAATTTATGTTGCTTTTTTACCCGAATGTAGGTGGTTCGGCTGTTAAATATTGCAAGATCATCTGTTGGGCATAATAGTTTCTGAGCATTTAAATGAGTGCTACAAAAAATGGAATTCTCTGATCAAAGAGCAAGAAAATGTATTTTTTAATAAAACCCTTTTCTGTGCATGTATTTCTGAAGCACAGTTGACAGGACTCCTTTCAGTGATGGACCAAAGCCAGAGGAAGAAGCAGAGGTCACAGCTTCTCAAACTACTCAGCTCTTTGCAAAGCTTTGGACATGAGCTTCTTATCACAGCTGTCTGCCATGCCCTCCCAAAATGGTGCACAGGTACTCTTGGTTTCCAGTTCACATGTTTATCCATGATAAAGCAGGTACCTCTTAAGAACAAGGGCATGAGCCATCACCAAGAAACCATTTTTTCACTGCCTACCAGAACAAGGAAATGAGTGGATGGTTAAACAAGGCCAGCTCACATGCAGTGGGGATAGTAGTGGTAGGCCAGCTTGTTAGAGATCTTCAGGATGTTCTAAGTAATTAAAAGAAAAATGGCATTCAGTGTTATGAACATAGCTCTACCTGGGTGAGTTAACAGCGTGTGACTGCCTTTCTGATCTGAACTGCTGCTGCTGAGGCACTAGAAGCAGAAATAGAAGCTCTGACGGGAACACAACAGCACATGCTGTGGCAAAAGGCTGACTGCTGGCAGCAGTACAGCAGCAGGACACAGGGATAAGCATCCTCAAAAGGCATTAAGACTCTTTAGGGAAGAAATCGCGAACTGAATGGCTTATAGCTCCATCACTTGATTCTGTCAGGACAAATCTGTTTTTGAAGAAAGCCTGGTTAGTCTCTGCTTTCCTATAAGCTGAATCCACAAAACCCTCAGGAAAATGATTGCTATTTCTAGTGAAGTGAGCATCCTTTGTTTCACTGATTTGCAGAGCAAAGAACTGCCAAGAAGACATGGAGCAGAGGACAGTAAACCAGTTATAAAAAGAAAGGAAATACCGTCCCCAAGTCAAATTTGGCTGCTTGAGTTGGCAGGATGGGAACAGTAAGGCTATAATCAGAGAGAACACGAAAACAGAAGCATCTAAGTTGACATAAGGAGGAAACAGAAATGGACTGTTCAGCCTTTCAGCCTATCAGTACTGCTGTCAAACACAGCTAATCCTTACAAGGCTCCTTGGGAAAGTCAACAGCAGCTCTGATGGTTGCATGATAAATTCAGCTTCAGCACAAAAAGGACCTTAAGCTGCTCTGCAGCCAGTGCCCCAAACTCTGCATACTTACTCTTATAGTAAGTCTATGGTGATTCGAAAGAGGGAAAACAGGATTTAAATGTAAAGGAGAAATTGTCTACCACTATCTACAATTGCTACTCATTGACATATGCCATAGGACTCTGCTTACCCTGGACAGGTAAAATTAATTGCAACAGGGAAGTTAAGGTTAGAGTTTAGACCTTACCAGGAAGACTTTGTGTTGCCTACTATATGAGTGTCCCTCCCTGGCTCTGCCTCAGTGAACACGAACAGACTCCCCGCGAGATGGCTGCAGAGACTGCAGCATTATAGCTAGAGGTGCAGTCTCAACCAAAGGGCTCAAGGTATTTTGAATGAACATGGATGCACCAAAATGCTGCTTCTTTCAAAACCACAAATCCTTGTGAGATTTGTCAAAACCTCACTAAAAAAAGATGGAAAAAATACTTAAATAAATCCCTATTTTTTGAGGTGGTTTTTTTTTTCCTTCCTGTTTTTAATGTTGATCTTCTCATTCAGGTTGTGATCATACACTGCACAATTCAAATCATCACCATCAGATTATTTTTTCTTTCTGCTTTTTTGAAATAAAAGGTTTTTTTGAAGATCATTTGAATTCAGTACATTTCTGTCTTCTGCAGTTATGCTTTTTGTGCTGATTACACTTAATTACACCTTTCATCTTTCCTGTCTTTGGCTGCTTTTCAGCTGTTTTTAGTAACATTCATGGTGCTTGGTCACTATACACCTACCAGTCTTAATTTTTTATTTTTTGACCAGTGGTCATTTCACATCCTAGCTTGACACTGACTGTGGGTCTTAAGTTCTAATTCAGCCAAGGAATGTATGCATAAATCCAAACATGAGCTTGAGTGTGAAAAGTTTGGCTAGTCACCTAGGCCTGGAAGCCTTGTCCTGACAAGGAAGATCACCACCACCAAAACAAACAAAAGCCAAAAACTCCTACCCATTCTGTCTTAATGCAAACACTGCAATCCAAATTTTACCTCATTCCACCTGAAACAGTTTTTAGCATGGGTAACACAAAAACTTTAGTCCAGGTCTACATGCCTTTACCCTAACTGTAATTTTCTGAGATCTGAAGGACATAATATTGATTTTAGCCTGAGAACTTCTTCTGTAACATATGTTGGCACAGCCTAGGATCCCTCTATTACCCTTTATCTAGTTACAGCATTAGTTTGGAAAGTCGCACAGAAAAAAAATAACCAGAAGACCTCTTTTAGTTAAAATCTTGCTGTTGTCAGGCTTCTCTGCCATTTGGAATTTCTAGACTTATTCAAATTCATTTGATATTCCTATAATGGAACAACCTTTTGGTTAAACCAAAGCCTACCTATTTCTACTCAGTGAGGCTTTAGGCATGTTTACTTACAGATTTAAATCTCTTTCTTAGCATGAACACATTTGTCAAACCAGCTTCTAAAGTTTAGCCAAAAGTATTGATGCCTACTTCAGCTACAAATTTAGCATGGAAGCCAGCCATAGTTGCCGACTTTGACTTTCATCTAGGTCTAATGAGAAACCCAATTGTTATCCTTTAAATGTGCCCAGCCATCAGCCAAAAAAAATTCTACCCTCACACACATACTTAGTAACTTTAGGTTTTTTATATCCTTCTTCCAGCCCCAGCAGTGAACAAAATGATTCAGTGTCAAGGCTTCCACAAACCTCGTTCATCAGGAAAAAACTTACCCTGATTGAGCATTCCAACGTGAATCAAACTTCATGGCCTGATCTAAACCCAGTCCCTAGTTTTCATGATTACAGTGTATGCAAAGTAATGTGAGTCACACAGATATCGGTTTGGATAAGGCCATAAAGACTTTGTTCTTTAAGCCCTGAATGTACATATTTAACCTTCTGAAATCAATTTATGTAGCCATTACTAGCTGTTGTTTCATGCTTGTGGATTTGAGGCTTGGCTTTTATTGAAGAGCTGATTGATTAATTTCAACATTGCAGAAACCTCATTTAGCTAAGGGGACATTTCTGGAGTTTAATTTTCTAACTGAAAAACAACCATAAGGCTACATTAAAATTATCTAATTTTCAAAATCTGAACCTTTTCATGAGAATTTGCATTTGGACATATTTCTCATTTAAAAATAATTTCAGTCATTGTGTTGCTGAAATTAGACAGTGTGTAACTTTTCCCTTATTTCTAATTATGGAATCTGAAAGAAATTCTCTTCTAGCATGCTGCAATTTACCCCTTCTGAAAAGTGTGAGAATTAAGAGAGTGAGACAACCCAAAACAAGGTCCAGAACATACCATGTATAGGTTGAGGTCCCAGAGTTGTGCATAAATACCTAAGAGAAAAATGCTAAACCAGGAAAAACTATTTATTTTAGAAATATCTCATTACTCAAGTAGAAAAGACAGTTAATCACTTTGTTTCTGTTTCCCTGGGAAACTGTTCCATTAATGGAATTTCTCACCAAGAAAAATTAATACTTTATTAATATTTTATTTGCAATTGAATCTAATTGTTATCATTTGAAAGAAGATTGCAATTTAATTTCTTTTACATTTTTCCTTCTAATTTAATTTCTTTTACATTTTCCCTTCTAATTTAATTCAGTATGTGATAAGGAACATGAAAACTGGAGGGGGCATCTTTTTATATCTACACTTTATAGTTGTGAGAAAAGATTAGGAAATAGTAAATATTTGTGGAAACTTTAAATCTTCAAAAAACAACACAAAAGCATGAAACACTTTCATGTGCAAGTCGTACATCAGCCTTTGAGGAGAAACAAAGGACACTGCAATATGCTAAGATTTTTAGAAGAAGTGATAATTTTTATCCAAGCTTGGGAACAAAGGAAGTTGCAAAAGAAAGATTCCTCAGTGAACACAAAAGATAGACAAATTGTATCATCAGATGAGGTATAAGAGAGTTGCTTTCCCTGCTCAGCAAATTACTATTTTCCCCCTTTCACAGAAGTCCTGTAATGGCTTTCTGGAGATGACCAAAAACCCTAGTAAAGAAATACTTTAAAAAGTTATATCAATTAATGGATAAAAAGAATTGTCAATTAGAGATGAACTCTGTAATTTTTTTCATGTTTTACATTCTGAAGTAGGATTTTTTCCAAATAGTGATACATGAATTTTAAGCGTTAGCATGATTTTATTATTAAAGTATATTCTCAAAAGTACTTTGCCAGTTGTTTTAAATTACAACATATTCTGCATGTGTTTCACTTTCCTGAAAGTGATAAGTACAGCTGACTATGTGTGTATATCTTATAAAATTATGGGAATGGAATATTAAAATTACTATGAAATTATATATGTTCAGACCACTTACAATTGCTGCCTGAAAAGACCATATCAGATGTACTCAGTAGACTGTGTTGTAGGCTTTGTAATTAATATAAAGTGACACAAAGAGCGAGCATACTTTGAATGGTTTTATGATATCTAATAATGATGGCTTTGCTGATCCCACCTACTCCTCTCCAGAACCTGATTTTTGCTTTGCTGATTCTACAGCTGATCAACACCATACAATTTTTCCTCAGTTAAGAGGCTTACCTTTTTTTTTACTTTAAATGCTCTTCTGTGTGATCTTATGGTTCTGTGCATTTGAACGACCCTAATGCATGTTTGCCTTATTCTCACCTTTCAAGAAGCATAAAAGTGCTGAAGAACACTTACAGATGCCCGTAAAAAAGTTCCCTTGCAGAAAGGTCACTTCAGGTTCAAGAGAGTTAGATTTATTTGTCCACCCTGAGGTTATGGACAACATCCTGAAATCTCTTAGGAAAATTCTAGCTGCTTAACAGAAAACTAAGCAGTGGACAAAAGACAACACTTTGACTAGAAATAAATCTTACCTAATTCAGAAAATGTACCCTATGAGAGTAATTTATTCCAAGGACAGAGATATAAACTGTCAGACAACAAGTTGTCTCAGAAATCTTTGTCTTGAGGCAATTCTGGTAGAGTAGCTGAACTGTGAGAGAGAAGTATTGGATATGCTCTACAGCAATTATCTCCTGTTAATGTTGTTTACGAAAGCAGCATCAAGGTCTTCCTCTTTCATGGCAGCAGTGCCCTACTGACGGCTAACTCAGATCTTACATGATCTGGGAAATATCTGTACATAAAAGAGAAAGACAGTCCATCTCTTATTTAGCTAATTAAGCAGAAAATCAGTATTAGCAGCTTTGAGAAAATCAAAGACAAACGTAAGCATCTGGTATTTTCCACTCATCCTTTAACTCAGGTTTTCTTGACATATGAGCTGTATTTTGGCTGATTTCCACTACAAGCAAAGAACTTGTACTACAGGAGAACTCAAGAAGAGTCCTCACTTTCCCACCATCCATCTTCACTCTTTTCCAAAAACACAGTGATAAGGCCAGGGGAACCACTTTGGGCATCCCAGGCATAGCAGGACATGTGACTCTCTCCTAAAAGAATTAAAGTATATACAGTCACAATATTTTTAACATATTTTCCCTACACATCATATTTCTTGGGGATTTTTGATGGCCCTTTTGGCACCTTCTTTTCTTGCTGCCTCCTCTGCTACAAAGTCTGCTTTCCTTGTCAATCCTAGTTGCATCTGGGGTAGGGGGTAGTGGTGGTGGTTGGGGGGGTGGAAATTAGCCAAGACTGCCAACAAATCAGTGAAAGAATCAAAAAGAATCTCCCTTCCTCCTCAAATATTTTCATGTATCTGCCTTCTGTAAAAAATTGTTCACACATTTACCAGGAGTTGCAATCATTACTGAAAATCTCATGTTATTCATCTTCAGAATGATGGTGATTGAGAAGCATTGAGTCTCTTAACTGAGCTTATTTGGTTTCACTTTATCAGGCACACAGATTTAACAATAGCTGATGTCCAAAATAATTAAAACCTGTTTCTTGAATGTGATGAATTGACGTCTTAGACACATTCCCTCTAAACAGTTCCAGCTTTGGACTACAGTGAAATGTAGTTTGGGGTCTCATATATAACACCAGAAAAGAAAAAAATCACAGCAATATAAATTATAATTTGATCTCCAACATAGACAGTCTAATAGACCATGATTTAGCAAAGCATTTAGGCAAATGTTTAAATCCCATTGATTTAAGTGGGATTTAAGTACATATTAAGTACTTATTTGAATTGAGGCCATACTGTGAAGGGAGTCTTAGAACAAGGAAAGCACAGTAGGCTTTGGGGATCTGTATTTGCAGCTCAGATGTTTGACTTAGCAAATTTGGCTTGGGAACCTGTATAATGCAAAAGGAGCCAAGGACAGACTGCAAGAACATTTGGCTGCCCAGGGTCACTTCAGGATAATGCAACATAGAAATATAGGATGGATTTAGTTTCTAGAACACTTTTATCTTGTAATTTACCACATGTAATGTATAATTAAGGTGGTTTGCCTTAATGCGTCATTCAGCACTTCATCGTGCATACAGATTTCTGATGCTGCCAAATTTCTTGTGCTCTATTTTATTCCTCTCCTATTTTTCCCTCCCACTTTTAACCCCAACCTTATGGTTACAGGGTGAGGGGGAGGAATATGACATTTGCTGTTTGTCAGTCAACTCTCACTGCATAACTAGGAACATAAAATGCTAAAAGCAACAAGTGCATCATCCTGGAATATGGAGACGTGGTTCTCCAAGAAGGGATCAAACCAGGCATTTCTTCACAGTTAAAGGAGCTCTGTTAAAATTATATAATTTCTCTCATAGGTGTCCTTGAGTGATATCAAAACTGTGTTTAGTCTACATGTACTTTCCTAAATATTGTAGCTGCCACGAAGTATTATATTGCCTATAGGATGACTTATTTCATTATCTTTTCTTCTTGACTCCAGATATTATATAAGTTATTTAACTCTACTGACACTACTGCAGATGGCTGAGCTATTTCTATTTACCCTGCAGAGTAGGAGTTAGCTTTTAGGGACATTAATAATTCTTGTTGTCAGCTTTTCTTTTTGGGAATAGGCCTATTTTTGAGGAGGTCTGGGAAGCTTGGTTTTCTCCATCTAATAATAGCCCAACAGGAAACTGAACATTATATCATGTCCAATCACTGCCATTTGTAGTGAAATAAAGACTCAAGGTTTTCTGAAATTACCTATTCATATTTGAAAAGAGATTACTTTGAGACAAATTCTTATTCATCAGGATGCTCTGAGATTTATCAGAAACCTTCTTCTTGGTAGTGTCTTCATGGGAGGTCCAAATTAAAACATTACCAGATTTTAGAACCACATCTAAAAAATTCCCAGTAATTTCATTAGTCAGGCTCTTTTCTAATAAGCATTTAGTTATATAGATAATGCTGTCAAAGCCAATAACATCCATAAATTCCATAAATAAATAGTAGGGATAACTTTCTGTTAGACAAGGAAGATGAGCAATGTTTCCCAGCATTTAGCTTGGTGTTGGGAAATTATCCTAACAAAACTAATACTTGATTTATAGACAAAATTTGCATATTTGCACAGAACAAATTTATGATGGTGCTGGAAGTTAATCTTACCTTTCCTGACTCCTGCCAGGTGGGAAATTTTCAGAAAACCAAGTTTCATTCCAGTGAAGATATGAGTCCATTCACAGTACAGCCACTACAATTGAAGTACATACAGTTATTCACCCAGCTCAAAAACATCTCTCTAAACCAGTGCAAGACCAATTTAATTACACAGTAAACTGATTTTTCTGTCATTGCACTTATTTCTGGTAATTAAACCCTGCTGAGAAAGTTGCATTAACCAGTGAAAATCCTGGCCCTTACAGGTGCAAGTGGAGATGGGTACACATCAGTCTAAGCATATAAACAATCAACCCTACTTGTTCTCACCTGAGTGCATGCAAAGTACTCTAAATCCATTACCTAGACTTGTTCTGATTTCTTAGCACTGTGTTAATCCCAGCTTGAAATTTAACAACAGTCTCTGAACTGAGACTGAAAGTGTTTCTCATGATTAGCAGAGAAATTAGGAAAATACTTAGCCTATTAAAATGAGCCTAGTCAGAAATGTGATTGGACACTGAATGAATCATCCCCTTCTCAGTGAATTAAACAAAGTGGGTTGATGTTTCTCACCCTGTGAGTGTATTACCTGACATTTCATACAGTGTGACAGAAAACAGAGAAAAAAAAGTAACTAAGGTTTAGCAACAACATTCAGTACATTATGACTTCTTAAAGAATGGTCAGTATTTCCACTGTAACCACTTATCCCAAAGCAAATTTTTGCACTACCCAGCATGTAAGTATTTACAATGGAAAGAGGCTTCATTTTAATTCATTCTCATTTACCTCCTCAGTTGATTCAAATCTTTTTGATAGTAGTATAACATGGCTACAAAAATCTTCTGTGGGATATGATTCACTTGCAAACTCTGCAAAGAGCCTAAACTCCCAAGGAGTAGAAAGCAAACAGCTTGTGTAGTACAGTAATACAGTGGGTTTGTGCTGGAGGAATTAAAATAAAGTACTTCTCAGTAAACTTTCTGTTCAGCTACATTGAGCTGATGTCAGTTTTATTCAGAATTCATGGTGCATACTGTCTATCTTAAAGTAAGTGCTGAAGAAGTGCTGTTCCCATTCAGTGAATACAAATCCATATTCCATTTAAATTAATTGTGAAGTAGGAAACTCAGGAATCACGGTGGGTCTGAGAATCTTGTGCCTGTGGAATTGAAGTAGACAAAGTAGTCACAACCCAGGTACTTTCTTGGGGGGGGTGGAGGTTGGTCACTTTTTGACGTTTGGTTAGGGTTTTTTTTTGGGGGAAGGGGGGTTAAAAATTATCATGAGAATACTTAACGACTTAGAATAACTGTCAGTGTCCCTATTCTATAGAGGGTGAAGTCTGGGACTGATAAGCTATAACCAGGGCAACTGCACTTGGTTTGAGTCCTACTGAAAAGCTCAGCAAATGCAACACCACTACATTCTGTCCTTTGCCTCATTACAGTGCTGCCAGTGCCATAAATGAAGAACCAAAGCAGCATTTATAGGTTATGTATTTTTTTCAGACCACAGGAATCCTGACGAACTTGAGCTAATGCTACACAAGTCTGCTTGAGCCTTGGAAGCCACCCAGCAGTCACAATGGAGAGACTGAGAGAGATTAATTTCATTTATTGCTTGAGTAAAAAATTCTTCTTTAGGGTAAAATAGCACTTTTTGTCCTCATCCTAGTAAGATTAGACTTCTCCTGGTATCAGAGTTATTTTAACACAGTGAAAGACTTTACTGCAGGATTCAGAGAAGGAAGACTGCTCTTTTAATTTCCTTGGGTTAGTGAGTATCAGTTTAAAACTGTATTCATATATTCTACAGTAACACATATATACAAATGCACAAGGTTGGAGCATCACAGAAGGCTCCTGGCAAGCCATTGTCAACAGCATGGCACAAATGAAAAGTCAGCACTTTGCCTGGCAGGCAAGAATGCACAGTTTCACCACCCCAACACTTTACTGTTCTAAGACATCTACTGAGACTCATCCAGTGATGAAACTTTAAAGAAATGTAGTGAAAACCCAGCTCAGTCATGGGAATTTATTGAAAAATCATCCAGATGAAGAGGGAATTTACTGAAGGAATTATTCAAACGAGCCTGGAAGGCTCTAAACAATGTAATAGGTCTTGTTTATTGCTGGAATCTAGGGGATAAACTATCCCCTCAAATGGAAACTAAAGCCATAAGAGGGAAAAAATATTTTGTAAATGCACCCCAATAAATCAGAAAGAGCCATCCTATTTTCAAAAGCAAAGCTATTTTCAGGATTTTGAATTCTCAGCTATAAATATTCAAAATCATCCAAGAAGTGCTTTGAGATCTCCTTAGTCATGGTCAGAAGCACAGACCTTCCAGCTACTCCTGCTTTTATGACATTGGCATCAGGTTATTTTTTATAGTTTTCCACCATAATCTTTGCCTTGTCCTCCACAACTCATGACCCCTCTAAGGCCAGCAAGGAACAACACCACAGACACTTTTCCCTGCAGCTTTCCTCCATTTTATGTCATCCTTTAGGCTTTGAATGTACTGAGGTGAACTCAAAAGGCAATTATTCCATGTCCTACAAATTTTATATCAGAGCTATGATTCTATCATACAGACATTTCTCCTGCATCTCAATACTTGCAGGTAAAAGAGTTTGTCCATATGAATTACTGATAAATAGTTTTTAGGAATATAACACAACTAAATTAAACAACTATCCCTATAATCAAATATACAATAATTGCTATAATTAGTTCTTTTTCTCTATGTCGTTTTTTTTCCCTATAATAAAACATGTAAAGGTCAGAGCTTCTAACACACAAACAAGAATCAACAACAGAGAATATGATCAAACATGTATGTTTTGATAACAATTTTTAGGCTCAGAGACTAGCAAGTCTGTGGAAAAATTGCTACAGAGAACTTGTGGGCACCACTATAACATTTCCTGTTTTTTTTACAGAATCCCATCATCATTTAACATGGCACTTACAGGAAATATGTGAAAAGGAGTGTTGAAGGCAGCACTACAGCAGTGTGGTAACATTGATACATATGCAAATACACACCATCTGAAAATTATTCCCAAGAACGTTACTAAACCTAACCAGCAATATAAATTCTGAGAGCCTAAGGTGGGTGTGCCAAAGTACCTTTGCAAGACCATTGCCAGCAGTCCGATTGCAGAAGGCAGGATCTGATAAATTAGGCCAACCTTTTGAAGAAACACCAAGGTTGATATGTAACCTGTATCTGAGGAACAACCCAATTCATAGAGAGTCAACTCAAGTACTGAAATGAGTATACAACCATGACATAGTAGAGAATTTAGGTTTCCAGAGGACTGGGGAGACACCCATGTGTTCAGCTTAGCAGGTACAAAGCATACATATTTTCCCTTTGTGCCAGTTGTTCTGCAGAATAATAATCCTGTGGCCTAACATCTTCAAAGTTTTACTTGCATTTGGAAATCAATGAATGGCATTTCTGTATCTCACCACAGCATATCCCCTGCACTAGTCAGGAGGGTCTAGAAGATGGATGTACTAGCTTGGCACACACTGCAAAAACTCTCAAGTTTCCCAAGCTAAGACAGAGGACCAATATTTGCTGCAGTAGAGCAGCAGCAGAAAGCAAGGTGGAAAATCCAGCTCAGGCTGTTTCCATCAAGGTTTAATTTAACCCTGTGATAGTACAATTTAAACTGCGTTAGTGTCAGCTACTACTAAGAAATTTATTGAGTGTAAGTGGTGCCTCAAAACTGTATCCTCTGTTTGGAAGAGGAAAGTACTTGCTATCATTATGCCCAAATACACCCACAATTCTAAAATGGACTATAGACCATAGATTTTTTTAGAATCAAATTTTAGCAACTTATTTTTAGTATATGTCAAGCACTCAGTGGAGGGGAAGAGATCCCCCACCAAGTATTTCATTAGTAACAATGAACTCACAATCATATTCCTGCTGTCTGGGACACTGGTTAATGAGTTCTGAATACTGAATGAAAACACTGTCACAAAGTGTGAAATAATGGGAGAAAATAAGAAATAATAATGATGAATACTTCTACAAGTTATAAGCTTATAAAAAGAAGTCTGAAGTAGAAAGCACAAAGTGCTGGAGAAATGCCCACATAGAAAGACCTCAGGCTTCTACTTTTTATGTCATCTATCTATCCCAAGGGACTTTGAAATCCATAGATTTTTTATTTTTTTTTTTTTAGTATGTATTTAGGGTCACACAAACCACAATATCTTATTTATCCTGCCTCATGTATTTTTAGAATGAGGTGAAAATTTTGTGAAAGGCAGTTATAGAACAAAGAGAAGGATATCAACAGATCTGCATAACAAATAGGACAGTGCTGTCAGGATTTCTCTATTCCCCTGCAAATAGCTCTAAACTCTCATTAGCTTCTCTGACAGCCACTGCCAGTGGTGTCTGCATGATGCACATATCCAAGAATTCCCCACTGGGCCTGAGCTCAGCTGTTTTCCAAGAACCTTATTCTGCCACCCCTTAATAACAAATTTCCACTGACACTGCCCTGGCATTCCACTTCAGCTCCTGCTACAGTTTGTCACAATGCGCGTAATCTCAACCAAACTAAGTAATGTTGTTTCTCTTATACTTCATGACTGGAGAGGGCTCCAGTCATCAGGACTCGAAATCCATTTTCCCTTTGTCTCTAAATGTGTTACGCCCCAATTTGGATTTTCTGTAAAAGGCAGCAAGAGACTCAAGATGGCAATAGAGAGCTGGAAAAAACATATTGCAGGAAAGAACTATAAATATCCCTTTTGTTGCTTAATGTGTTGATAAACCTCTTCCTAGAGAGGCCTCTAGTGTTAATCTGCCCATCAGTCTCTCAACAATTCCCTTCTAAAATTATCAACAAATACTTTTGTCAGTAGAGAATGTTTATTTGCAGTTGCACAACTCTCAGTTTGCAGAATATTAGCTGCTTAAAACATAAGCAAACAGCCACAGTCTAGAAAAGCTGCTGCTGTGCAAATGAATTCATAACCTTATTTTGCAGTAAATTTAGGGTTATAGGATTTAGCAACGTGTGGCTAAATGCTGCTAAATCTTGGACATATCAAGTGCCTTAAGGGCAAACGCTTTACTAGATTTTTTTAAACGGTGATGAGTGCCAAATATTTCAAGATGATTTTAGAAAACAAACACACATTTTTATAAAGCAGTTTCTACTTTCCCTTGTGTGGAATCACCCTGAAATGCAAACTGGATGCAGAGTTTCTGAATATGCCAAGCGACTGCTGTGTGCTTGCTCCTTGACAGCTGCTGCCTTCCAGCCCAGAGGCAGCAGCCTGGAAATGATGAATGAACTTATTCATACAGTCGGCAGCTATCTGAGTGTAAGAGATATACTTAATTCACATTACATACATCTGTCTAGAGAGACATACACAGAAACTAAATTTGGTTTAGTAAGCATTGAAAAGCCTCCCAAAAGTAAGACATTCTAGAATTATCACTGACCAGTGTTTCCCATATCAGATATGTCCAAAAAGGTAACATTTATAACATTTTCTACAAGATTATCCTTAATTAGTATTTGTCCCTTGCAGATCTTACAATAGTGTGCCTCTTTCAGCCTAAGTGACTCCACTGGCCAAAGAACTTGCTGCATTAAGGGCTGCGCCAGAGCTGATAAGGGTTTATGCCTATACTTCTGTGGACTTCAGATCAAGCCTTCAGTTCCTGAAGAAAAAACCGTTTTTTATAAATAGGAAAGACTAATTTCTGCCCAAGCTGCTGTTTCTGATCAGAATAAACGTAGAAGGCTTTAAAGCTGATTACAAATTAAAATATCTGTGTCCCCAAATGCTTGCCTAACTTTAAACAATTGCCTGCCACTGTCTGCTGAGCTGGAGCTGTAGGGGCAGGTGTGCTGAGAGCTGACACCTATTTCAAGATCACAAGAGGGCACTAGGGTTTAAGCTATGTTCAGCATAATCCCAAACAAAGAGGGGAAAACCCCCGGTTAAATGTGCTAGAAACAGTCTTTTGTTCTCCTGGTTGTCTCAAATGAATGAGGAAACAGGCAGGGCTGGAAGCCCATGGGACCAGG
>JAOEHX010065092.1:0-14536 GCA_025448015.1 Bolborhynchus lineola | reverse complement strand
GAGCCGTGAACTGAACTCTTCCAGGTTCCTGCCCCCAGTTTTTTCCATCCTGGGCATGACGTGCTGTGGTATGGAATGCCTCTTTGGCCAGTTTGGGTCAGATGCCCTGGCTCTGCTTCCTCCCGGCTTCCCCTCCTCTCTGGCAGAGCATGAGACTCAGAAAGTTCTTGGTCAAACCAAACATTCTAAACTGTAACTAAAAGCATCAATGTTATCAGTGGTGTTCCCAGGCCACTGGTACACCAGCTACTGAGAAAAATGACTGCTACTGCTGAACCCAGGACAATGAGCTAGATAGAATATGTGCAATATTTATAAAAGTTGAATAAGCATCCAGTAGAAAATATCTAGGGAATGTAAGTAAAAAGAATATGAGTACTGACAATGATGGCTTGTATACACATAGATATTCCCTGGCATAGATATTACTGAACTAAATATTCTGCCATACTTCTATCAGTCTTCGCTCCCATGTGGGCATCTTGTGTATGGAGAACTGCTATACTCTCCCTGAATAATTACTCTAGAGTAATTGTTGACAATTAATCCAAATAAAATTATTTTGACACAGAATGTCCTTAAATTAATATAGTGATAGCAGCATAAATTATAGATGCACCAGAAAACACCTATTTGTAGAGGTATGAGTTACAACAATATCAGAGTTTCTTCTTTTTTTCCTATTGGTTTGGTTTTGGGTTTTTTTGTGGGGGTTTGGTTTTGGTTTTTTTTTTGTTTGTTTGTTTGGTTTTTGTGGCTGTGGTGGTGGGGTTTTGTTCTTTTTGTTTTAATGATGAGGTAGAGATTTGATTCTATGGTACACGAGAATACAAAATCTTCATTCTAATGTCACTGGGATCAGTTTATATATTGTCATCTGTCTGTGTCCCTGTTCATTCGGAATAAGTGGTTTTACAGATTGTTCCCTATATTCTTCTGAGTGACTATTAACTCTGTCATACATGGAATCATGCAGAATTTCAGAGCTCAATACACAGTAAATGACCATGATTAATGCAGATTATTCAGGACAGCTTTTGGGATCACAGCCCATGAGAGGTGTCATGGTTATTGCTCTGAAATGAGTTTCCTCTATGTTACATGTCCTTATTCTTTTATGTACTCTTTCTATTGTTTCCTTCTTCTGTTGTCCTCCTCTGTCTGTTTTCTCCATTTTCTTTCAGCCAATTTCAGTATGATTAGGCATCATTCTCCTTATATGGTACACTAAATATAAACAGACATCTTTAAATTTCTAAGCTTTTTAAAAGAAGATACTAAAGAGTGAAGGGCAACAACCTTATGTTATCATTTCAGATGCTTCTTTTGTTCTGAATAAAGTAAACAAGGTTTAAGGACCTGAGGTCCTCAGATTTTATTTTATAGCTTATTAATAACAAATCATTTGGTTTATTGCTACCCCTGTGTCAGTTCAATGTAAATGGCTTTTTCTTGTCATTTCATCCAACTAAAAGAGGACACTGTCTCCCACAAATACTTTACTAAAGCACCCTTTTAAGCTCTTTAGAATTCTTTGATACCTTCAACTTTTCTTGATACAGAAACATTTGAAACTCACTCAAGAGTAATAACCTCAGCCACATCTTTTGTTCTTTCAAGGATACCTCTAGGTTTTACACAGTATATTTTTCTTGTTGATAGATTGAAGTACTCTAGTCTGGGGATTAAAGAGAGAATACACTCTCTGTTTTTTTAAAGTTCTTTGCTGATATAGGCGTTTAACAGCAGATCTAACAACTTGATTCTTCAGGAAAAAAAAATCACATAAACTTGCTCTTTGCAGGGATCTATCTGTCATTCAGTGCAGTTGAAGCAGCAACAGCTTATTCTGATCTTATCATTAGCAGTGAAACCAGCAACCCATTTCTGAAATCTAACACATTGAAAAAAATCAATCTAAGGAACCAAGTGTTTGGATATCTTCCTTGAATTTTACAGGTAACATTTTGAACTACCTAATAGTGGTGCAGTATAATATTAATGAATTATAACAGACATCCCAAAAAGAGAGACCAATAGATACTACTAAAAATGCTTGAGTGACAAAGCCAAATGTCTAATTTACTTGATGATCCATAGAATATTAAAGTTCAAGAAATCACAAGACACATATTTTTAAAAATGCAGTCAATTGAGCATATAATCTCAAAAATTCTTTAGAGTCATATTAAAAACATAAGAAATTAAAATAAACAAAATATGTTAAAATATATGCATTGGAAATTTCCAAGCTATGAAACAGATCTGTTTATTTTAATAAAAGATGGTAGTTTGTACCTATCGCAGACTAAAGTATTTAGGGAACAGCATCTGGGGATGGCAATTCTATAGCACGGTTCTAAATACAATATAATATTCTATAAAAAAAATATCTATTTCATTTAAAAATAATGTCTGTCAAATTCCATAGGCTTCAAAAATACTTCATTCCTCAGAGACAAAATCTTAACAATCCTTGATCCAAACAGGAGGATGCATCCTATCCAACTTTTCTCTGTCAAATATTTATGATTATATGGCTAATGGAGAGAAATGGTAGTTCCAATTCACAATTCTTTCTGGGAATCTTTGCCGCCCATCTTGATCAACTGCAGCCTGGAGTTGCCTGAGAGAGCCTAACCAACTGTTTTGGACTGGGCATCTAACTTAAATAGCCTGGGTGTGCCTGAGATTCATTCTAATCTCAGTCTTCCCTTTTGGTTCTAAGAATTTATAACATCTTTTTTATTGATCTCCTTCAAATATTTCTTGAGTGATCTTTCTGCAGCTCAATCAGCAGTGTCACACAAGCTCATGGTTTTCATGGATACCATAAAACTGCTCCACCTTTTGCTTACTGAAGTGTGCAGTGGGTTGTCCTGTCAATATGTACTCCCTATGAAGCAGAAAAGCATTACTATCAACAACAGTGTCTTATTCTCACACTCCTCTCTTCCCTTCTCAATTAACACCAGGGTCAAGCCCAACAGTTCAAACAAAAAGGACTGTAATATGCTCTTTTAAAAAGAAACACTAGTTTTAGAAAAAAAGATTTATTATTGATTAGCTTGAGAATCCTTAAGCATATAATTTGTTATTTGTGGTTTGTTGTTCTCCAAGTTATCATATAGTTAAAGCATACTGTGTTGGGACTCAATGTTTTATGAAAATATTCCCACCCTGCACTCTGGAGAAAATGTTAACTGCAATTACATTTTTGTGGAAGACGTGCGTGAAGATAGAAAACTTCAGATATGCAGGTGACTGAAGGAAGGTATTCTGACTTAGTACTTCATTCCATGTTTTATTTGCATTTAATTCTCTGATGTGATTTTATAGCAATGTAATATTTGGATAAGTAAATCTCTATTCTTACCCAGGGAAATGCAACAAATTAATAATATTGAAACATCCTTCCAACATCTAAAGGGGGCCTACAAGGGTGACAGAGAGGGACTTTTGATTAGGATCTGAGCAACAGGAGAGGGGGTAAAATGGGTTTAAACTTAAACAGGGGAAGTTTAAGTTAGATATAAGGAAGAAGTTCTTTACTGTGAGAATGGTGAGGCACTGGAACAGGTTGCCGAAGTGGTAAATGCCCCATCTCTGGCAGTGTTCAAGGTCAGATTGGGCAGAGTCTTGGGTGACATGTCTAGTGTGAGGTGTCCCTGCCCATGGCAGTGGGGGTTAGAGCTAGATGATCTTAAGGTCCTTTCCAATCCTAGCTATCCTATGATTCTATGATTTTATTAAATAGTTTTAAAAAATAAATTAATTTTTTTTTTTTTTTCTGCTCAAACAAAAGGATTGGCTATTAAAAAAAATGATTCCTTTACAGGTTCCTATTTTGCACTTAGGTATGATTTTTTAAGGGACTAGATTTAGGCTGAGTAGGACTAGAAAATTTGACTTTTTAATACATTATCAGGCTCTAGATAGTTCCTGCTATCTGAAAATTCACCTTCCTTTATTTATTTCCTATTGTCCATTAATATATGATAGTCGAAATCCTTCTGTACTGGGGTTCCTCACTTTCTTTAAAAAAGAAATCAGTTACTAAAGTAAGAACAGTGACCTTAAGCATTAAGTTTAAATTCTGTTTCAGTTGTAAGTGTGCAGCGATGATTACTGATGTTTAGTAACTCAGTTGTAGTTACTTTTGCACATAATCCTATTCCTTTGTCTGCTTTATAACTTTATGATGTTATAAGCTTTGTCAGACACTTGCTTTTCCTAAAAAGCCAGTATATATTCATGCACTGGGATATTCAGGAAGTTTTTAATCATGGGCCTCACTGTCTGCTCAGCCAGGCCATACTTTAACAGCTTCTGTATGAGGGTGTTAAGGGGAGACAGTGTAATTGAAATGAAATTAAGTATGTAGCTTCAACCTCAACCAAGCAGCTTATCATTTACTTTCATAAGGAAATGAGAGATTTTTAGAGTGAACATGACTTTCTAGCCCAATAGCTTGATCACTTAGCTGGATGATGGGAAACTTGCAACTGATTCTTGCTCTTGGAAGGAGCATTTGCTTATTGATGCTAAGCAGGCATTGGATAAATTGTCTTAGAATGATTTCAAGTTTCCTAGGTAAAGCAAAGCAAACCTTATTCAAATTTAGTGGTCTAGTCATGCTTCATCAAATTAATGACAAAATCTTGTTTTCACTTAAAGAAATTAAACTTTTTCCTAGAAACATGACTGCAGCAGACAGCCAGAGTAATTGGATTCCGGCCCATATCATACTAGGCAAAGCCAGCATGTATTCTACTTTACAATATGACCAAGTATTTTTAACTCCAGAATTCATTCATATGCATAATAAAACCTCTTGCAATATACTGTCTAGTAGTAGGTTTACATTCAGAGAAATGACCCGTGGTATGCAGCATATAAGTGTAAATGTTTGAGCAAGATGTAACATCTGAAACCTAAATGAGTGGAACTCTCTTCACAGCTGGCATTTCTTGAGATTTCAATAATTAGAAATAATCGTATACTAGAAAATTTGCATAAATTTCAAGAATGCAGAAACCTGCAGGTTTAATATTAGAATTTGGAACCATTCAGAACCCTACAGAATTAATTTTCTAAATACTAGGAAATAACTATATAAGGGCAAGTATATCTTGTATCTCCTAATGAAATTAGATATACTTTTATCCTTATAAAATATTTTCATGTGAATATGTGCCTGACATAAATAGGAGTTGGAGGAGTGACAGGTTATCCATCTCAAAATTTCCACTGGGAATTATAAAGTTCTTCAGTACTGCACAACCTATACAGAGGGGGCAAAATTTCTTGAGAGAACTAAAACATCTCTTCCCTATTTAATGTGCATTCACATTTCTACTATATTGAGTAATAAACAGAAAAAGAAACAGCAGCAAAACCAAAATGAATAGGCAGAGCCTGATCATTTTGATTAAAAAAAAGGCATTATAAACACCACAGGAAGGTATGTTCCCCCATACAAAGTAAAGAATTTACAGACAACCGTTTTCAAAACACAGCTAAAATGGATTAATAGAATACAAACTTTCTAATAAAATAGAGTGCCTAAAACAGGGATGCAGAGAAAGAAACAGTGTACTGGGTTCATTTTAGTGTCTGATCTGATCAAATTTTTGGCTTTTCAGATATTTGCACTTCGTATCCTTTTTATTTTTATATCATGGTTATATGCTATTGAAAGAAACACTAACTAAGCCAGATTTCAGAATGGGATGCACTAAGCAACAGCAAAAATATCATCAGAATTCTTGTGGATTCTCAGAATAATGAGCACCCAAACAAAAAGAACTGGGCATGAATGAGTGAGAAATGCTTGATTCAGCTACTTCCATTCTGCTTGTTTTACTTCACACTGGGTATATTAGGAGTGTCCACATGGACAGTTATTGCGTTTTAGCAGATACAATAAAGCCAAAGGTATTCAGTTAGCCAGATAACTTCTGTCTTTGGTGTATGTCATTCGTAGGCACAATTCTTTTCAAGTTTCTCAGACATGAGTAATTCTGCTGGCCATGTGTTTTCTGTAAATTGAAATTGCTGAGCTACAAGAAAGAGCATGAAAATGAAGGGAGAGGTCATATTTTAATAACCTGTTAAATGAAAATGCAAAAATAAAATTAATCCTTTTTAATATTTTAATGAGAAAAAAAGAACTCTTCTAAAAGTAAAAGATTCAGTAAATCTGGAAAGCTAGAGTATGTACTACCTTATGCAGATATTTGTAATAGGACTTGTCTCGGACAACTTCAGATGTGAACATCTGAATTAATCGACTTAGTGGCTCTTGAAAGTCAAGGAAAACATGCAAGTTCTTCATATTACTTTATCTATCAAAATAGGTCTGGGGAATTATGCTTTAAACTTTTATCATCTCAGTGACTATCGTACGACCAGCTGAGATGTCAATATCAGAGCTTTGTAAATCTAAAATTAAACATATGAAATGTGATAAACCATACAACTGTACACTGTGATAAACCATACAACTGTACACCTCCTTAGTTTAAGGAGATGGGCTCAAAAGCCATTTGCTCCTAAATTCTTTCTAAAAGAGCTTTCAGTTTTGTTGGAAAACTAAAGTAATCTAGAAATTCTCAAGTTGCTTATATTACATGCCAACATATCCACAAAAAGTGCTAGTGAATATCTTTAGGACAGGGCTTTTCTTCACATCATGCTTAACATGGGACAGAACACTATGTGCTCTTATGCTTTCTGATAATGTTGTAATACCTTGATATAATAGGAAAAAAAATCAGTGGGAGAGGAAAAATTTATTTAACATTCAAGGAAGGCAATTCAAAGAGTTTGCCTGAAATGAGAGAAGCACAAACATGAACACGGCAACTGCTTTTGAAAACATCACATGCCAAGCAGATAATTTTCTGTCATGGTTTAAACAGTAAAACAAGCAGTTTGTTCACTCACTTCCCCCTCCTTCTTCCCTAGCACTCCAAGGGGTGGGGGAGGGGGAATGGGGAGAAGAATCCAAAGAATGTAATACCCGTGTGTTGAGATAAGAACAGTCCAATAACTAAGGTATAACACAAATCACTACTGCTACCACCAATAATAATAATGACCAGGGAAAACACAAGGGAAGAGGATATAACTGCTCACCACCCAACAACCGAGCCGTGAACTGAACTCTTCCAGGTTCCTGCCCCCAGTTTTTTCCATCCTGGACATGATGTGCTGTGGTATGGAATACCTCTTTGGTCAGTTTGGGTCAGATGCCCTGGCTCTGCTTCCTCCCGGCTTCCCCTCCTCTCTGTCAGAGCATGAGACTCAGAAAGTCCTTGGCCAGACCAAAACATTCTAAGCAGTAACAAAAACATTGGTGTTATCAGCACTGTTCCCAGGCCAAAAGTCAAAAACACAGTGCTGCACCAGCTACCGAGAAGGAGAAAAATGACTGCTACTGCTGAACCCATGACATTTTATTACCAGTTATTATACCAAACAATGTTTGAGTCCTCCCCATTCAAATGACTGCATCTAGTTCAGCTCTCTGCCATACACCCGTTATCTTCATAGTGCTCAAGACTAAGGCTTTTCTAATTGGGTAAAATAACACCATATCCAGATTTCTTGTCCTATTGGGCCTTCCTCTGCAGTAACAACACAAAAAGCAGTCCAGCTGAGTGGATGATAAAACAGATGCATCTGACTCTTCAATTTGCTGAAAGAGGTGGGGGGAGGAATACAAACAGTGAAGGGATTTTGAGCACTAGCTTTAGTCTGTGAAATTTAGTATCTGCATGTGAGAAAGACTTCCAGAGCAGGATTTTGATACTTAGTATCATATATATGTAAGTACTTAGTACCATATATATGTAAGTCCTCCTTAATAATTGCCTAACATTGTTGGGACAGAAAAAAACTTGCACAGTGAAACATGCGGGATATAAACACTGTATAGGAGAACAAATATTACTGTATGTCCTACAATGACTCTTTAATTCAGAAAGTTGCAGTTGGCTTTGCAGTTTTTAAAACAATGTCTGTTCTTTTGTGCTGAAGCAACTAATCAGTTCTGAAAAGCTACTTTGGTGAATCTAAGAAAACTCTTGCCTGGACCAGTCTGTAATGCTATCTGTTGAAATTCGTATCACAAACACAATTTCTGGTTTTTACATATTCAGTTTTCCTTTGATATCTTATCTGTTTTGTGTTGTGGGTTTTTTTTTTCTAATTGTGTGCATAGATATTCATCCCAATGTCTTTATGTCAGTTTACTGGCAGGTACAAAGACTTTTGATTTTCCAAAAACTGATACTTCTACTAGAATATGAATTCCTCTCTATAAACATTGAGCAACAATAAACATTGAGCATTTATAAACATTGAGCATCAACTTAAACTTTTCAAAAGCAGGTATTGCAGTTAGAGGAATTCCCCTCTTTAACACTGTCTTCAGACAGTGGAGCATAAAATGGCTTTGAATCCTGCTTTCCTCTTTTGAAGCTACACTACCTTTGATGTTACACTGAAAGTTAAGAGAAAGGGATGGGACCTCCACAATATAAAATTATGTGGGACTGCATGGGTGTGCAGGAAAATTGGTTAGGAGGGAAAACTGACTGGAAGACAGTGAATAGCATATGTGGTCTTTACTGATTTGAGCTGCTAATTAATAGGTATGCTGACATGGAACCTAAACTAAACTTATGCATGACCTGCATGATCCTTGCCAGCTCAAGACTCAAACTTAACCAAATGACCCCTGACAGAGCTACAGTAAATGCAAGCTTTTCCAAAATCTGACTGCACTCCTTACTCCAACACATTCTGATCCTGGATGCTTCTGGACAGGTGGGGAAAGAAGGAAAAGATGTTCCCAGGTGCCAGCCTGACCTTGGCTGAGTGGTACCATAGATTAGGTCCAACATGTACTGAATCAAAGAAGAGAAAATATGGTTATTTGTCCTCAACAACAAGTGCCATTGGGCTAGTGGACATGCTTCTGGGCTAGTGGACATCATAATTTGATTTGGAAATACCTCCAGGGAGAGCCCCTGAGTGAGGATTTTTCTGATTATTCCTAAGGTCTTGGAAATGGACGTATGGCAGTTTAGGCTGAGTACAGGAAGCAGTGTGTTGGAGACAGTAACAAAATTACCTATAAGAAAATGTTCATTTTTTCTGTTATCCAGCGTATGACAACTAAATGCTCTCATCTTTTGTTGTCTTAAAAATCAATTATATGCATTGTCTTGCTTTGCATAACTTTTTCTTAAATCTCCTTTGCATTAAATACTTGCCTGTACAAACACAAGATTCTTACACACATATTACCACAAAAATTCCCATTGAGATACCCAATGGCAGCAGAGTGTGAGAACTGCCATTTGTGTGGACAGTCAGTGATCTGATTCATAAACTGGTTCATAAGCTTGGTTGTTTTCTATTTAGCCACCCGTCAATCCCTTGCCAGAGAAACTCTCACAAATCTTAGAAAGTAGCACTTGTGAGTTGACCTAGCTAACCAAATCTAGAAATGAAGTTCTGATGATTCACTGAACAATCAATCCTCATCAGTAGTTTCCCAAGATGTCCACAAATCCATAAGAAACACTAAGCCTAGATGCATGATCCCATTACATAAGACACAGATCATAGGAACAAAGCCAAACCTCTGTATTGATCCCATCCTTAAAAGTACACCCAAAAAGTTCCCAAAGGCTGGAATTGAAACCTTAATTGTAATCCCAGCAGTCTTTTTCAGATTTAGATCTGTCCCCATCCAGCTCCTTCTGTTATCCCTTACCATGTTCTGATAGCCCACAGTAGACTCATTTACATCTGTAACATTTCAGATCCTCCTAAAAAGCAAGTCTTCAATCCTAATCAACTACAAACACAGCTATTTAGCCTAGTTATCAGAATTTTCTTGTTAAAATTTAACTTTTAGTGTTGCCTTAGTCTTTGCCTTCTTCCTAACTCAGCAGTAACATTGCAACTTCTATTAACTCTATCTAAACCAGCAACTGTGTCCTAAACTTACATCAGTCTAAAAACACATTCTAGTATTGATACTGAAACATTCACTTGACAGGAAGTTTCAAAGAAATTTAAAAATTTATCCACATATTTTCCAGAAAATTAAGGCTGCCAATTTACAGCTACAAATCATCACAAATCTTTAATGAAAATGCAATCACTTTACATTATAGGGAATAATTCTTTTTCAGATGACATATATAGCTTGAACCAAATATCGCTTCATATCAACGTACAGTATAATGGGCAATGCACAGGGTGCATCAGTCTGTTTTATCAACTGTGAAGGCCTTCAGGCAAAGTGGTCTTTTTACAACTGATTTGAGGAAACCTGGAAAACTACTTAACAAAAGCAGAATGGATAATAATAGAAAAAATATCTATGTATTTTAGATTCTATAGATATCTACAGAAATATCTATAGCAGAAGAAATATTTGTAACCCTTACGTTTACAAATAAAAGTAGTTCTATCTCTTCGCAGCTCATTTTGCTTCCCTGCTAAGTTAGACCAAATGGCTTATCTTGTCAAAGATTGATTATCAATTAAATACTGCAGAAGCCAATAAAGTGGTATCTAGAAGCTTATCCAGATGGCTTTATTAAAGACAATAATCTTTGACATAAACACTACATGGAAGAATTGCATTGCTGAAATATTTCAGAAGCTACAGGCAGTTTTAATGGTATCTTGGCAAGTAAGAAATCTCAGTAAACATGTAGTGAAACTTAAGGTGACCTTGTAAATAGCTTATATAAAACATTTTATAAAACTGTTGTTTCCTGGCATTCTACTTTTTCCACCATTTGATGTCAGGTTACATCCAGTGAAATGAAACTGTATGAACAGCCATCCTTCAAATACTAAGTTCCATCATTTTTTCCTGCCTCCCAGGGCATGAAATAGCTACCCACCACCTGCTGTTCACAGGTCGGTTTGTCAGGTTGCAAGTCAGAATTGATATGCGCTGACTTTTGTAGCACCCATACTGTTATATATCTGTAGTGCTTAGGATAGCCACTGCTGTCTTGTGCTGGCCTGCAAGCATCCCTAGAACTAAATTAAAACAGAAATAATTCTAGACTGCTTGTGTTTGAATTTTACCATATGTCATGCAAGGACTTTGAATGAAAATTGTGTATTTGGGGCAAGCTACGGAGCAGCCAAGGGCAAATTCATTAAGCATCTGCAGCCAAAATTATTTTTGGTTCATTGACTCAGTTTTTTCATGAAATAATTGTATGTGGTTATTCAGACTTACAAACACTTCTGTTTTCCAAAGCAATGACAGCTAGAAAGGACAAGAATTTTTTCAAGGAACTTTCTCTTTGCCAAAATCCTCCAGGTGGACCCCACATATGCACTTATTCAGGTGTGTTTCCTTTTCTTTATTATTTATAAACACTTGAAATAGCAATGGCATTTGTTTACTTCATTGCTTTGAGCACATGAGCTGGAAATAAGTACAAAATGAATGAGAAGACTCAACCCAGATAAGCAATGGGAGAGCTTTCAGGCTGTATTTTTCTCATGACTGTTCACTTGATGGAGAGAAACTAAATTCCTTGACCTTGGGTTAGCTATCATAAAATGTAATCAAAATTCTTTAAGCTCAGAATAAAATGTTCTAAATAGGTTAGCAAGCTAAATTTACTCCATTTCTATGATGTATCATGTCCTGAAACAGGTCATATTCCCCAAAAAAATGAATGGAAAGAAATATTTTTTTTTTTCTTGTAGAAAAAATACAGTTTAAGAGCTAGTGGCAAACTAATCATGAGGCATGCTGCTATTTCTTAGAAACACTGAACAAAACCATCAGGCTCTACAACAAAGGATCTAGCTAAAAATCAGGCAGACTTATGGAAACTGCAAAATACCACCCCCTCCCCAAATGTTTCTTTATTTTAAAAAATCCCCAATATAAATATGGCTTGTATTACTAGTAAAAGTATTTCTAATGACAAATTTGCTCCACTACTGCTAGCAGCTGCCAGTCCAGCAATGGTGGCCACCACCAGAAGCTGGCACTCTTGTTGTTTGTGCTCGTTGCATTATTACTTCTGCTGAACTTCTTTTTCTTACAACTCTTTCGTTATTAACATGAGTGGCAAAAGAGTCCTGTAAGTGTTGATTTATCCAGGAGAACAGAGAAACCTAGTGGGTCGTTCAGAGTTACAATAATACACTGAAAGCATTAGATGCTGTAGATGGGGAAGCACAGCAGGATCTTTGATGGCATACTTCCATCCTTTTCATTTGGAAAAAACACTAACCAAAATACAATAACAGCAAACTCCAAAAACAACCAACAAACAAAAAAACCCAAATCCCAAAATAAACACATAAAGGAACCAAAAAAAACATCAAATAGCTATGCACTATTGGTAACAGAGATTTATATGACTTAGGCCAAAATGTAATGTAAAGCAACTTATACACTCCTGTACACTCTTTAAGGTCAAATTTTTTCAAAAGTGGCTTTGAAGGTTCATTCATGTGATTTTGTCGCAGCAAAGTAAGCAGCAAAGAGACAACTGTCTGTATTTTGATCAAAAGCTAATAAAACTCAAATTAAAATGAGGAAACCTTTAGCTATGTAAGTTAGCTGTTTCCTTTACTAAACAACACAGAACTTTGGCTGGCCACACAGTAGAAGCAATCATGGCTAGATAGGGTGAAACTTTACATGTTGTTCTTGCATAATATTTGTAGGTATTGTTTAAAAATATTCTCAAATGATCAAAAAATAGTACCTCTGTCACAGAAAAATATACTCTAAAATAGCTTTTTGTAGTATGCCCAAGAGGTCTATGGGAATGAGTGTTATTCTGCATAGTTTAAATAGCAAACTTTGTATCTGTTCATATTTCTGAAATACAGCTGGTGTGACAAATGAATTTTCATAACTCATAGTAAATGGGCAAATTTTTTATCAAGCATAGTTTTTTGTGACCTCATCAAGCAATATTTCTTTCTTTTCCACATTTCGATTGCCTTTTTTTTCCTGACAATTTTGAGATCCTGAATTGTGCTTCTTTTTTCCCTGCATATACTAGTCATTCAAAAATACATTAAAAATTTATCATGGTTTTATTGACTTAACTATTGATCTAAAAAATTAAAGCAAACAAACAAGAACCCAACAGAAAAACCCTACAAACAAACAAAAATCCCAGCATATGAAATGTCAGTGATGCAATTGGAGCAACTGTTTTCTCAGGCTGAAACTGATTGAAAGCATCCCCTATATAAAAATGAAATGCATTTCTGTGGATGCATTGACGCTTCACCATCTGTCCAACATCTCAGATTTACTTTCCTAGACGACTTCATATTTCACCCTGCAGTCCCTAAAGAAACATCACTTCAAACAGGGCCACATGGAAAAATGTACTTCAATAACATCTGAAGGTCTTGAATTTAGCTGCAAGGGCCTCTAATCTAAATGAATTATTTGCCTGTAGAGTAAGCTCCATTTAGAGTTATGAAATAGAGAGGAGGAAATGCAAGGCAAAGAAAGATAAAAATACAAAAAAAAAAAAAAAAAAAAAAAGAGAGACAAAAGAAAAAAGAGGAGAGTAAAAAAAAGAAGACTGGAAAAAAAGGAGACCTGGAAAAAGGGAAGAAAAGAGAGGGATGCAGGGGGGAGGGCAGTGAGGAAGGGGGATTAACAGCAAAACCAGAGTGATGGCAGTAAAAGACACAGAGATTCAGAGATAAAGCCAGGAGATGCTGGCAGCCGTCTATCAGTCTGCCTTGATGAAAAAGGTATTGCAAATTAACTCAGGATCCCTATGAATTACATTCAATCCATGCTCTGGGCTAAGCACTTGTCAATTTTAGCTGCTATTGCAACCTATAACTTACAGGCTACATGGCTGGCAAGCTAATGACACTGGAGAGTGTCAAAGAACAGTAGCATAAACTGTGTACAGTGATGCTTATCACAATCTGAGCATATCTTCACATAGTCCAAACTGAAAACTGAAAGCTCAAAAAATTAGTTGCTCAGAGAGGATTTAACCTCATATTATATTATTTCATGCAGGAGAAAAGTACATACCTGAAGAATTAATCAGTGATCTGCCTGTCCATAGAAAGCTTTCACCAAGGTTTTCTGGGCACTGGGAAAAAGTGCTTTGATTAAACTTCTTGAACCTTCTTCCCCCTCCCCATAGGTTCTCCCCAGAGATCTACATTGAGACAGAGGTCTTGAAACTGATAATTTTTTAGTGGATGCTGATAAAAGTGTAGACAAATATGCTGTTCCTATAAAGCTTCAGTCTCTCATATATACAATGTACTTCTTTATTGTGGACTTCCCACCTGACTAATGCTTGATTACTTCTCTTTCAAAACAGCCTTCCAGGGAAGGCTAATTTAATTTTATAGCCATAAATACATACATTGATAGTTGTGCACTGAAATACTAGAAATGCATTTTATTAGAAATGTACTCACCCAATATACTGGAACTTCTTTATTGTATTTTTCAGCTGATAAGTTTGTC
>JAOEHX010065091.1:0-11257 GCA_025448015.1 Bolborhynchus lineola | reverse complement strand
CTACTGCGATTTTTCTCTGATGGGAACTGGCTTTCCTTATGCCTTACCTTTTGGAATGAGAGCCACAGGGAGAGAGAGAGCTCACAGGTTGCTAGTCTCTACCTTTTCCAGCTATCCATTTTTCTGGGACAATCTCTTCCAGCTCAATCCCTTGGTTATATGATCACTCAAAGTTGGAAGGGTTTCACCTCCGACTGCAAATGAGAAAAAATGGTCAGTGTTTTTTTTAAAACTCCAATGGAATAATTTTTTTTTTCGATCATACCAAATGTTGTTTTGCTAAAGAAAAAAATCAAGATGAATATTTTGTGAAGGGCAAACAAAACATGCAGACATCAGCTCATCCCCAGAGAAGATTCATTTAGTTGAATGAGAATGAAGAACCTGAATGTTGTGGAAATTGCGGCGTTCATGCAGCCTGATAATGGCCGCAGACCTAAGAAAGGCTTTTCATGGATTGAGTTAAAAAGAAAGAATGGCATGGTGCTTGATTACTGAAGTCCTTAGAAGTGGCTACAGGTTTGGTGTGGGACCTCAGGAAGAGCTCTACTGGCAGCATGGTCAGTCCAGCAGAAAGGCAGGTGTTAGCTGTACTGCAAGAGCTGTTGTGCCTGGAAGAATATAGATCAGTTCAGGGAGGAAAAAACAGCCAGCCAACCAACCAAATAAACCCCCAAACTCTTCTGTAAGTCTTTGAGATAGGTTAGTCCAATAGTGAACCTTTCCAGTAAGCTCCAATAAGACAGAAGTACAGTTTGACCAGAAAACACCATAAAGACAGAATAAGGAACCTATGGTTGAATGTACTTAAGTGACTGGTTTGGGTATCAACATTGAGGCACAGTGAAATGAAGACATTATTCCAAAATGTAACTACTGGTGACAAATGCTTTGTGGTCCCTGCACAGAAGCACACAAGGGAGTAACAGAAAAAATTGTATCATGTATTTCAGGGACATTCAGAAAATATAAAGGCAGAAGAATAGAATAACAGTATTTTTAAATTTATTGTATGCCTAAAACCCCAGACAGTGCTCATAAGAAGATTTCTTAGCTGAATAAACAATGAATCAAAAGTAGTATTTAGTTATAGAAGCTAAGGATGCAACTGTACTATAAAGACTATCCAGAAAATAGGTTTACAAGGCTCATCTCAATGTAAAGAAGCTCTTTCATTTACATGTGCGTATACAGATCCTCAGTTATTGTCTCTGGACAGATTTGTCAAGTATTAAACCGGTAACCAGTGTTCACTTGGTCTTTTTTGTTCCCTGGAGTATGTGGATTTGCTGACTACTCAGTTCTGTCTGCGGGCTCTTTTCCTAAGACTTAGGGAAAAAAAGAAAAAATTCAGAGCACTGAGGAAAATTAAAAGCTTCAGCTCTGCTGACGATAAAAATGGAAAGAGAAATGAGCAGATGGTACACTATACACTGTCATTCTCACAAAGTGTGCACATTTATTATAAAACATCTCTGTCTCCATAAGAAAATAAAGCCTGCCACACATAACTGAAATATTGTTTCCTGTAAGGAGTATCTCATTTGTTGATTCAGTAGAAGCAGCAGTAGGAATTGCTGGGAAGCTGTGCTTGAGAAACAGAGTAGGGCTTATTTCCAAAGTTAAATTTTATTTAAAAATTATGAGGTGGATCACAGTTTTCTTCCAGATTTACTCCATAATTTTTTTATGCTACCAGAGAAGTGCTAGATAAAACAGGTTAGTTTTCAATAGCTTACCTTACTATCTAAAACAATTCATCATGTTCCTTATGTCACTATAATTGATATGCTTCAATTGATGGAACTTGATAGTTTTAACTAATTTTCAAGTTGTTATGAAGTCCTTGATATTTAAGTCTGACTCAGCTTTGTTTATCAGTGATGGGAATGGAACAGTGAAACTATCTCTTAAAAATGAAGCAAAAATTCTCAAGAGTAGCTACAGTTCAAGTGAGTAGGAAGCAGGCTTTAGCAAATTTTCTTTGTTGTATGGATGCTGATTGTCTAAATAGGCAGTTAGGCAACTAAAATAAATTTTATCATGACTTGGGTTAGAGATCTGTATGGAGATGTGGGATGTATCCATCTTCAAGTCCACACTAGGGTGTTAACCTTTCACAATGATCCACTGTCAGGCATAGGGCTCCAGCATCTACTTCATCCAGGTTTGTGTCTGCCACAACCCCTGGTGCCAACAGAGTGACCCCATCAGCAGCTGGTCACAAGTGCTAGGATGGATGGAGGGTGAGCTCTTGTAGGTAACTTAAAACAAGGATAGTGCCAGACCAGATAGCACGTAGTGAAGCAGAGGTTCCCAATTGAATGATCACAGCATTATCCTAAGATTAAAGTAACACACAGCATGCTGGGACACATAAAGTCTGTAAAATCTAGCCTTCATTTCACATTTGCAGCTGGTGATTTGGAATCTGCTATTAACTCTATGATTCAAAATGCTAGTAAATAGGAGTATTCATAACAAAAAATTATTACTAGATAACCAGAACATTGTACCCTCAAATTAAAAGTAGATTTTCAAAATCCTCTTGTGATATTTATGATGTCCAGAATATACTTAAACACATATTGTCACTTTTTCTTTCCAGAATGAGATTATCATCCAAGCAGCCTTTCCAAAGCTGAGTTCACAAGCCTGTGCTGAGCTACATTTAATAGTAGTCTCTACTTATGTCTTGTTTTGCTAAGTAGGCTTTTTTTTTATCTACAGTTAAAAGTTCAAGCAGTTGTAATTTCTTTAAAAACTGATATGCTTTCCTACTGCCAATTTTCAAAATACAAACTTTGTGGCAAGATGCATATTCTGGCTGTTTAGGGGCTAAATTATTCTAACATTCAGCAGAATAAAAAACATTTTGTCTACAGAAAAATAATATCTGGGATATTTTTCAATACAGAATGAGTACAGAAACATCACTGGTAGAATAAGACCCATCTCTTAAGATTCAGTACAGGCCTTCCCATGTAAAATGTGCTTCATTTTCTATTATCTAAATTCTTCTGTGGTCACAGATGTTCTCTCTCATTTCATTTTACTTATTGACAAGAGACAATTATGTATTTAGTCCAGTCACTTTATTGACTTGGTTTTATCACAGAAAATATGCTTATCTGAAGGGATTCTTTGTAAGTCTTTCCAAAAGCTCTTTCATGAAATTAGGAATAATAGGGAAACCTTACTTGGCCCATCCAGTTCAAAGTATTTTTGATGCAGAAGCATAGCAAGCTCAGTGTTTAGTGTAAGCATACCCTATTAAATCATACCCTTAAAGACCAATATTCCATGGAAACTTCAGGTGCTATCTCAGCTACGCTTCATGTGAAAAATAGCTGAAAGCTATACAAAACTTCTGGAGGAAATACTGTAAATTGAATTTCAGGACACACGGAGTCACTGTATTCTCAAAACACTGAGATATAAAGCTAAAGACTAATTTTTTAATTTCATACCAGTAATGAGCATTATACCTTCTCTTCCTCTTATTCAGAAGGCATGCAAGTCAACTAGTTGATGGGTGTCCTTTAAGGAAGCTTTAAATAAAGGTAGAAAAGCACGTAGACTATGATATGCTTGTGATGTGGGCTTCCAATTCCAGCAGTGTCTTTATTCTGCAGTCTCCTATAATACCTTCTAATTGCAGTGTCTTTATTCTGCAGTCTCCAGTAATACCTTTTGATTCCCATTGCAACTTCCTACTATGGAAACGCAGTCAAATTTAAATCTCTCTGTTAATTTTCCTTATAGTAAGGAATATGGTATAGGTAAATAGATTAACACAGGCTAAAAGTTGCTGTGAAGCACTGTGGTGCTGAAAGAGTAAACCAGATCACTTTCTGCAGTGCTCTTGGCAGTACTAAATAATAGCTTCTAATTTAGAGACCTCAATAAAGAGTCTAGGAACAGCTGGATCCTTATGTGCAGACACAATGTGATTTTCCAAAAATATTAATAGTGATATACTAAAGAATTAGTAAAAAAACAGGTTCTTTGTTCCTGATGGCTTTCAAATATTTGCTTTTCACATTGTGTGATCTAGAAAAGCACGTGAATGTAGTTCAGAAAGCATCTGTAAATCAAAGCCCCCAAACTCAAGGCCATATATATATATTTGTATTCAAGAACAGGAGTAAAATATGAAGTGAAAGCTTAAACTTAGACAAAAATTGCAGAAGTTGATAAAAGGAAGCAGCTACAGCAATGTTGCATAGATGATCTATGATACATAGATTGTTTCAGAAATGGGAAGGCATCCTTTGAATTTTAAAAGGTTGACAAGTACTGGGTATAAAAGCTATGTTTTACCATGCAAAACTGTGGACTACAAATGTGCTGAAAAAGGCATCTGCTCAGAATCAAATAAAAACCAAGCCCTGCTATGGCTGAGAAAGAAGTGGTCTGCCTGCTTTTAGAGCTCCTAACTCTGGCTGCTGTGGAACTGGGCAGCTACAGCATTTGGGAAGCAGTGCTAAGGGAAGAGCAACTATCACCACAGGATCATTAACTGACATAGTAAGCAAAAAAATTGTTCCTGGAGGTAGACTTTTCCTTTGTTGGCCACCTACTGAAGAAATAAAACAATTTTTCATATATGCCCCGTACTATATAAACTGACTAGTTTAAAGCAGAATGGAAGAATAAATAGAACTCATCACAAATTGTATATCAATGGAAAAAACCATGATTCCTTCACTCCTTAAGCTGTCTCCCAGTAGCTCTTGAACAGATGCTATTCTTGGAAAAAGAAAAAAATAATAAAATAAAATGAAAATCACAACCTTCTGGAGATTAATTCTAAGACCCCAAGTGGTTATTGTAAATTGCTGAGAGTAATTAAATACAAATAATTACAGTTAAATACAAAACTTAGAATGCAGGGGTCTGAGGACACAATGAATGCTTATCTTTTTCTGTACAGAATATAAAATTCCCCCAAGCCTATTTATCTATTTTAAGGTGCTAATTGCAAAAATACTCTGAAATTACCATTTTTTCTATATCTTGATAATGAAAAAAACCCAAAGTCTGTTAGAATGTGGATTAAAGCCAGGTCAATGCCAAAGTGTTTTTATAAAAACGCCTGCTTCACTGAAAGAATTTGAAGCACAATTCAGTTTGAAGTCATTTGGAGTTTGAAGTAATATTTGTGCGCATGCATGCTATGTTCCTGAGGAAAAGTAGAACAGGATGATAGAATGGTTTGGTTTGGAAGAGAACTCAAAGACCACCTAGTTCCAAACCCACTGCAATAGGGAGGGACACCCTGCACTAGACCAGGTTGCTCCAAGCCCCATCCAAACTGGCCTTGAACACTGCCAGGGATGGTGCATCCACAGCTTCTCTGGACAACCTGTGCCAGTGTCTCAACACCCTCGCAGGAAAGAACTTCCTAATGTCTAATCAAAGTCTTCCCTCTGCCAGTTCAAAACCATTCCCCCTTTTCCTATCACTCTGTGGCCTTGTAAGAAGTCCCTCTTTGGATTTCTTGTAGTCCTCCTGTAGGTACTGAATGTTGCTCTAAGGTCTCCCTGAAGCCTTCTCATCTCCAAGCTGAACAAACCTGACTTTCATCAGCCTGTTTTCGTAGGAAACAGAGGCTCCAGCTCTCTGATCATCTGAGTGGCACTCCTCTGGACTTGCTCTAAGAGGTCCCCATACCTCTTACGTTGAGATCCCCAGAGCTGAACGCAGTACTGCAGGTGGGGTCTCCTGAGAGAGGAGTAGAGGGGAAGAATCACCTCCCTCGACCTGCTGCTGGTCACACTTCTTTTGATGCAGCCCAGAATACTGCTGACTTTCAGGGCTGCAAGTGCAGCATAATGGGCAAGGAGAAAGTTTTACAGAGCTTACTAGTGCTTGAAAAAATTTATAATTGTACAGAAAGGAAAGCATAAAGTTCAGTTGTCAATGCTCTTGGAAAAGAAAACTCAGTAAAGGAAAGAAAATTAGGTCAATTTACTTTGGTCTTTAAGCATAAAGTAGAAGAAAAAAAAATATAAAAAAAAATGGCCCCTGTAGCTTTTCAAGTACTATTACTCAGAAGATCAAATCTAGGACTTTCACATTCCACTCTTTATACTTGAAAAGAAGAGTTGCAAGGGATTTTTTTTTTCCAACAAAAAAGCAATTTATTTTGAAACAAATACATATTCTGGGATTAAAGTAGCTCAAAAGATTCAGTCAAACAGCTTTAGTCCTTAATATCAATTCCCATTAGGCTTCCCACTGCCATTTGTTTTTTGTACAGCAGGGGGTGAGGAGTTGTGCTTAGCTATGATTGAAGTTTCCTTAACAGAAGAAACCCAAAAGTGGTCTCAGAAGGACCAACAGATGTGACCTTAGCAGCCAGGACACTGATTTAGTGTACCAGCTACAGTTCAGAATATTATCTCAGCACAAGAACAAACTAAGGATCACCTCTAATCTCTTCAGTATATGGATGAAAATAATTTCTGAAGATCTTATTTTACAGTGGGAGGCAAGAACCATGTCACATTCAACCTTGATTCAGCAAAGATCCCTCTTTTCTTTCACCCCAGTAGCAAGTATCTCTGAACCATAATAAAATCTTGCTCTAATGCATATGTTGAAATTTTCTTCCCAGGAAGCCCTAGCATTGTTCTGCTTTTAGCATCTGATCAGACCAGATCATCTTTTAAACTGGTTTTATCTCATACAATTTCTCAAAAGCAAAGCACAGAGTTCTGATTCTTTCAAAGCGCATCCTTAAACTTACATTTTCTTGCCTTACCTTCATACTGCTTAGTCCTGCAGAAAATGCAAAACCTGTACTAAAAGCCAATGAGTGGTCCCTGAGTCCTATCACTACAGATTCCTGGGCATGTTTCTGCTCTGGTATGCATGGTTATATCTGCACATTCCAATTAAGAGAAAAATGTGGCTCAGCGCATAAGCGTCTGTCCGCTGGTAGATTCTGTCCAAAGAGAGAAGAGGTTTATCCTGGAACCAACCAAGTATCAAAGCAGGATGATACTGTTGTTTAATCTTTACAAAGAAGTAGCACTATAGCAAATCTCCTTCAAGGCAGGAAAATTCTTCCATTGGTGGATAAAACAAAATATCATGTGCTTTCCTTACTTAAATGAGATGTACAAGTCCAATGGAATTTCAGCCAGCTGTGTTCGCAACTCTGCCCCGCTTGTCAAGCCAACCTGCAGATTCTGGGAGGCAGCAAAGCCAGAGTGCACATTTAAATCTGAATAAATAATGTACCCACAGCATACTTGTGGTGGTCCTGGCTTCATTTACACTTACCAAATGTGAGCAAAGTTTTGGTTTGACAAGCTGCTTACTTATTCATGCATGTTTCCCCCATTCTCAATACGTATTTTAATAACGTGCTAGGTTACAAGTCAAAGATTATAGACCAGTTGCTAAAGTAGCCACCAAGTGATGGTAATACAGAATAGCTACTTCTCACAGTCAAGAGCAGGAAGGCCCATCCCAGCAGGTATAGAAACAAGTGTTCATTTAAACACATCTGAGAAACCATTATCTAAGGCTCCTTTGCAAGATTTTTCTTACCCATTGTAACTAGTATTTTTCACAAAGCAACCTCATATGAACTAGAGTGACTTTCAGTTTCCTTATTGAAAAATCAATGATGTCCCACAAGTAAGGGGAGATTTAAGTTTATACAAAACAATAGATACTGCTCCTCAGAAAAGGCATTCTTTTGAATATGATGGCTTAGTAACATATTTCAGTGCTTATTGGAAAAAAATCTTGTGCCTGAAGTCAAACATACCACAAAGTACTCTGAGCAATTGGGATACATATGTCTGCCACAAAGCTCTTAAAGAATAAAAAGCAACTCTGTCAGAAATGCCTTGTTGCCATTTTTCCCACAATACTAGTCTAGTAATTAGTTAAACTTGATAAACTTGTTTAGAAACTCTTTTCAGACTGTTGTAGCCTCCAGAGAAATGGAAGGTTATTTGGCCTAATTTCTCCAGTGCAGGCAAGCTGAACAGACAGCATTTTCAAAACAGCTTTGACAAGAATTCAGTGTCTGATGGAAGTGGGTACTCAGAGCATTTGACACTTCCACATGGCTTTGGAAATCCCATCTGGCTAGAATTAGGCTCCAGGAATGCACTTTTTTTTTCACCTCAAGAAAAATAGTCTAATCCAAAATGACACTACAGTACATCTTAAAACCTGTCTATTACAATAAAAGATGCTCTGATATTACAGTAAGTCTACTACATCTTCTCTTTGCAAAACTTCCTTCAGCATCTTACTGGACAGAAGCAAGCATGAGTTAGTAAATCATTTTCTCAGAAACGTTATGAAGGCTTTTCTATTCCAACACCTAATTAGCTTTGGAAAATTTCACAGTGCAGTAGAATTTGCAGTAATTAGAGTGAAAGGTAAGAATAACTACATTCCTCATGCATTTGTCTTGATATGGCACAGGGTAGCCGAGGCATCAATACAACACATCTGGGTATCTCTAAAGTACAGAGCCACTCCAGAAAGAAGTGCAAATATCACTGCAAGAGGGGAATCCCACTGGAAATGTTAAGGTGGTGATAAGCAGTAACAAGCATCAGCAGAATACTCATCAGATGCACAGGCTCCAGATGGAGAAGAAATCTTTTGTCCCAGAACAGGCATCATGGCAGCAGCTTCCACAGATACGACAACAGCAACAGCACTGTATTGGCTACCATGAGCCAAGGACAGAAGAGTAGGACTGCTACATGAACACAGAGCTGGCCCTTAGGATGGGTGGGAAGCAGCTCTAAATGGCATCCAGTCCATCCATGATTATCCTGCTGGATGCCACTGCCACCAGAAAAATGAAAGGTTGGACTAGTGCCCTGTTACATAAAGGGGAAGTGTCTGTGGTTACAAAAGCTGTAGAGATAAAAATGCCAATTTCATTCCTGCCATGAATGCTTCCTCCCCAGCTGCTCCCTACAGTATAAGCCACTTTCCTGGAGAACTGCTGGTCAGCTGTTACTACAAGACGGCACTGCTGATTGTACAAATCATTGTGCTGCTCAGTCAGTTGATGGCCAGAAGCAGCATGTTAACAGATGACTTTGATAATCCTGCCAGTGACAATTTGAACAAGGTAGAGGTGTTGGTTAGTTGCTTCTCTACATTCCTGTCTCAGATTTATGACAGAAGATGGCAGAGACAAAACAAGACAAGCAGAGTGCAAGTGTGCCTTGACAGTTTATAAAAATCTCATCGAACTATGTCTGTAAAAGATGCCAATAAGATGACTGAAGCAGAAAATGGGAAAATGACGGGTTTTTTTCTCTTTGTTTCATGCATTTGACAACATAAGCTCAGGAGAGCAATCTATAAGTAGCTGACAAGGACTCGTGTTCATGACATTATGGATCAGTGTCCATCAATGTCAGTCAGTTACTGATCCAAGCAGGCTTGACTTGTCCATCTACGTTTTGTCTCCACTCAAACTGTACCACTGCATTGGTCAAAAATTAATAGACATGCTACTGATACCTTATAACTACTGTGCAATATGCATATACTGTTAAAGCCTCATACTAAGTTGACACGTCTCCAACTCTTGGGGGAAATACATGGCTTGAACTCTGCTTTCATATAGTTAAATGAATATGCCTTTAATGAGCAGGAATAACTCTGTAGTCTGCTGGAATTATAGTACATATGTAATTTTAATGTCTTCTGAAGTTACTCTCTCAAGTTTCTTTTTTTGTATCCTATTGATTATCTTCACACTGAAAAATCAGCAGGGCCTGACTTACAGAACCCATAACACACATCTAACAATTCCTGAAGAACCTAAAACTAAATTTATTTCATACAGATGTATTTATAGTACTTGTTCTGTAGAAGTCTAAACAGTTATTAGCACTGCATTCCAACACTCTAAATCACCAGCACTTAAAAGTGCTGCAAAATTGCCAGTCACCTTCCTGGACTCCACTGAAATAGGAAATTGAACAAGAGATTAATCAGTAAGTTAGTGCAGGCAACCAAGTATAAGGGTCCCCTCAAAGGCTAAAGATCTGCTCTTATGCTTTCATCTCTTTCTCAAAGTCTAAATATAAACAGCTTCCCTGCCAGTTAATTTACAGGGATTAATAACTGGATGACTTTATAATTCACTTCAATAAGACTGGGAAAACAAGTCAATAAATCATGTCTTTTATCTGCCTGCTTGGGCTTCTACTGAAGTCTGTTCTGCGTCTATGAATGATTAGCAGCAGGTGTAAAATAGTTCCCCAAAGGTTCTCACTGGCAAATCCCGTTCACTCCTGGATCCTCCTGAAAACAGTTCATTAACCCCCAAGATTTCAGTCCTGACATCCAAGTCAAGGATATGTCACATCTGCTTCCATTAAGAGACCTTAAAGGACCTTAGCCAGTAATTCAGGGCATCTGCAGCTTTGCCAACTCTTCTGGACATTTTCTTTCTCTTTTTCTTTTTTTTTTTTTCCCAAAAGAGCATTAAAGAAAGAACCAGGTGCCTTTTATATTATTATTTTTATTATTTTTATTTTCTCCTTTAAAAAGGTGACTTGCCTATCTTTTCCAATGTAAATCCCCTTGGAAAAATATTGTGGATTGGAAAATTGCAGTATTTTGAGATACTGCAACCCAGGGAAGCTAAATTTAACGCCACCAGCTCAAGGTGTACTCTACTTTGCAAATAACAGGCTGTAGCTCCTATGATACCACATCAGAAAGTAACATAATTATTAAAATTATCATGTATGTCTCAAAACACTGAAATATA
This sequence comes from Bolborhynchus lineola, assembly GCA_025448015.1. Taxonomy (NCBI): domain Eukaryota; kingdom Metazoa; phylum Chordata; class Aves; order Psittaciformes; family Psittacidae; genus Bolborhynchus; species Bolborhynchus lineola. Next base: position 477 of record JAOEHX010065091.1, on the reverse strand, counting down.
GAAGTATACTTGACAGAAAAAGAACTAGACAAAAAGAAGAGGAAAGGAGGAAATTGAGAATGTCATCAACATAATCCAATGATGCTCAGCCAAAGATACCATTCATTTTAATATAGTAAAAATGGGCTTATTTCACTCTGTAAGTGTGCAATGTCCAAACCCTGCAGCTGTACCTCTTGGATCAGACCTTTGCAACTACACTGTCTGTAGATACAGCAATTAGGCCTGATTCAGCACTACAGCTGAGGCAAGGAAGAAGACATTAGCAGATTTAGGAAGACCTTAAAAAGGCGAGGAGGATTGGGCAGGTTAATGAATGGTTAGAAGGGTGGTGCTATAATCGGGGGTTTGGGTACCTTGAATATGGGACTCAATTCAGTAGGCCAGATCTACTGTGGGATGGTGGAGCTGGTCTGACAAAGAAAGGGAAGAGTGGACTTGGTAGGAGGCTTGCCAGACTGGTCAAGGATGCTTTAA
>JAOEHX010065087.1:0-12357 GCA_025448015.1 Bolborhynchus lineola | reverse complement strand
AAAGAGTAAAGAGTGGTTATATGTAAGAAGCAAAAGTCTTATAAGGTTGTCAGTATTAACATCCTGAAGAGGAAATCTTGAAGTCTTGTTAGTTGGTTGAGATGGATTCATGCTTTGTATAGTCGTAAGTAATTCAGAATGTCAAATTAAATTCATATTGAAGCCTTTTATTGTTGTTGGAACAGTTCCATATAGATCTCTGAATTTTGGATCATAAATGCCACTTTCATCCCCTTTTTCTTTCTGGAGTGTGAGTTAAGGCAGAGAACAAATGTTGGTAGCTCTAAAAATAACTCGGCATCTGCTTTACATGTTTAAGTGGATTGTAGTAAACTCTTGTTTTGAAAGCTATCAGTTTGATGTTGCTGTTTGTGAAAGGGAACATTCATCTGGTTTTTTTTGCAAACAGCTGAACAAATACAGGCTGAAATCTTGAATAAGAGTTGACTATTTCTCCCAGTTGCATGTTCTGTGTTGAGGAGAACATAGTATACTAAGTAACTAATTGTTCCATGCTAATAATGAGCACAGACAGATGAAGATCCCTTTATAACTTTTGTCTATTTGTGGTCTGGTGGTATACTGCTCAGTCTGAAAAATCACTTAATGCAGCTTTATAAATTTCAAGAAGTAAAAGCTCTTGAGCTGTCTAGGCTTGTATTGGTGCTTACTGAGTGCTATGACTAACTTTTAATGTAGACACTCCATTATGGATGTTGTTAAATGGCTACAGAGTATGAATTATTAAAGTCCTCCCACAGATTAGTCTTACATGGAAACAAATGAGTATTCACTACTTTTTCAGGTACTTCATATAATTTGTCAGAAGCCTGGAGGAATGTATTGCAGCATGTGAGACTAGAGATTGGCCAGGAGCATGAAACATATATAAACTTTTCAGTTATATGTTTCACACTGATGCATGAAATTCCATGGGCATGTGAAGTTTTTCTTCTACTTTGTTACATTCTTGTAGGCAAAATGTGTGCTATATGCATATTTATCAGGTGGAATTAATATGGCATGTTTTGGTAACTTGATTTTTTTTTCTTGATGTTTCATACACACAAAAAAGTATTAATTTGTGGGGCATTTTGAGGAATTTAGGATTTTTTTTTTTTTTAATTGAAATAGTGAAATAATGTGCATACTAAAGAGATTGATTTGTGGTGGGTTTTTTGGTTCCTTCCCCCTACAAGAATTTCTAATACACAATTACAATTCAGATCCCCCAAATCTGGGTCATGCTAAATGTGTAGTATTGTTTTTGCATGTTTTCTGGTGTAAGTAAATAAGAGTAGACAAGAAAGCACTTCTTTTAATGATTGCAACTGTCTTTTGGCTCTATAACACAGCTGTATCGTATGTAGAAACTTCTGTGGCTTTTATGTATGTTTATGTTGGTGATTAGGAGAGGTGTTTGAGTTTAGTAATCTCGGTATACAATGAATTCCAGCAGAAGATTAACAAGAAGTGAAGCAACACTGAATATTTGTTCTTATTGGGAGCTATTTAAGGTAATCAAGTGCCAGCTGTTGTGCATTGACCTCACTGATGAACAGCATGCAGGTCAGCATACTATTCAGATGTATTTCTTTCTACAAGTAAAATAAAATCATATATACTGTAGCTGCTGTTCCATCCATAGTGGATTTCATTTGCCTGCTTATTTGCCGAATATTTAAAAATGCTTAAATGCAGTCAAGTACTGCCATCACAGCTAAAAGGCATTTTTAGTTATTGCTTACAATAGTGCTGTTAAGTAATTCAATGAGCTGTGCTAGCAGCCAAGCCATACCTGCAAGAAATAAGCCCTGATGAAGTTTGTCAATGATACCAAACTAAGTGGAGGATTAGACATTTGGGGAGAGCTACACTGCAGGGTGACCTGAATAGGCTGGGAAAGTGGGCTAATAAGAGCCTTATCAAGTTCAACAAAGACAAGTGTAAGGTCTTGCGCAATCCAGGAGTGCAGCAAAGGCTGGGAAGCAGCTCTGTGGGAATGGCCCTGGGGGTCCTGGTGGACAAGCAGCTCAATATGGGTGAATAGTGTTCTCCTGAGGCAAAGACTACCAACAGCATGCTGGGTTGCACCAGCAAGCGTATCATCAGCAGAAATAAAAATGTCATTATCCCACTTGGTGCTTGTCAGGCCACACCTGGAATTCTGTGTTCACTTTTAGTACCTGCTTACAGAAAGAATGTGGACAGTCTGGAAATGGTCAAACAACTGGGAAGACTGTGTCATGGGTTCAGCCTGTCATGTGATGAAAGTCCTAGAGAACTGCCTTTGTTTAGCCTTGAGTAAAGGAGACTTAAGAGAGATGTTACCATCATGTTCCAGTATTTAGAGGGTGACTACAAAGAAGATGGAGACTCCTTTTTTACAAGGAGTCACATGGAAAAGGTCAGGGTGACAACTCTCTAGGGTTATATGCCACTCAGGAAAATTAATGAGTATCACCAAGTTTGTTTGCCTTCTCAATGCAGACAGCATTGGTAGGAAGTTCTTTTATTTTTATTTTGTTTGGTGAAGGTGAACTGATGGGGAAGAAATATTTGCACTTTATGTAAATCACCCTTCTGGCCTGATTTGAATGAGTTGGCGTGGATTGTCTGGGAGGCTTTTTTGATAATATTATGGGGGTAAGATCATCTACAGATCAGTTCAAAAGCAGAAAAAACAAAGCGCTCTCCTCTATTTAGAAATGTGTTCAAATTTTTGTTTCTTCTTGATGAATTGTCACAAATTCAAATAAATAAGTGATGGTTAAGGTTTTGTATTTCTTTATGGTATTCAGATTGTCATAGGATGAGTTCTTACTCCAAAGAATTTAAGTCCTAACTTGATGAAAGATAAAAAAATTAAGTTACTAAACAGGAAATTAGTGTCATGCTTCTTAATTTCTGTCATTTGATTTCTTGCTCATTATTTTCTTACTGCTTTCTCACAAATATAGGCAAGTATTCCTACAAGGAGTTTTGGAGGAGTAGAATCATAACAGTTTTAGAAATCGGTATTTCTAGATGTCTTCTGACCTATACAAACCTCTGGTTCAAGGCTATATACCATATGGATCTCTTGGAAACTAGCTTCTTGCAGGATATTTGTTCTCTGTTACTGTAACAGCTAATAAAAAGCACAAGGAAATAATTAAACTATTAAATATTGTATTTGTTGCAATAAGAAAGGTGTTGGATTTGTGATCCTTCCAGGAGTGTGCAGTCCTGGGTAATACACAGGCTAAATTTGCACTTCAAGAGAGTGAACTGTTTCTCTATCTTGGGAAGATGTGAATACTTCCACTGAGAAAACCCACTAAATTTCAGAGGTTGAAGTCCTCTCTTTCACTTTCTGTAAAGCACTGCTTTTCAGAGGTATTTCTTTATCTGCAGCATGCCATTGCTGCTCTGCTGGAGCAGGAAGCCTGGCTTTTTCGTTGTCACTTATAAAGATGTTCAAGTATTCTTTCCTCAGCTTACCAAATTCTAGGGCCAAGTACAAGCCTGAGATAGCGACATGAAGAGGAAGGAGCCCATTTCATTTCCTTCTGAAGCGAAGTGATTGTAAATGCTGAGTATGTGGTGTGTAGGATGTCAGTTTTCTTTATGGCCTCTTGCTGACAGCTGGTGAATACTTATTGGGTGCTTAATTTTTCCTGGTAGAGTCTGCATGTGGTGAGTGAATGCCAACTTAAAGGAAGTGAAGGGAGGTTATGGAAAATGACTTTGGTGAGAAGACTGACTGTGGTATATCTGCATGTCTTTTGGGGAGTAGCTCTTTTGACTATAGGGAGAAAATGGGTGGTCTTTCCCCCATGTCTTTCACAGCGCATGTACTTTCTTAGTGCTGCAGTGGATGCTGTATAGTATATTACAGCAGATCAAACTGTCAACTTGTGCTATTGATATCGGTGAAATTGCAGCTGGTGCATACTCTTCAGCTGAACAACAAGATCCCAATAGTGCTTCTGCTCCAGCTTCAAGGAGTCTCACAAAAGCAACCATTAATGCTACTGCTGTGTCTTGTTTACCTGAGCAGTAATACCATAAGCATACCAATACCATAACCTGAGAGTTTTCCATAAGCAGATCTTTCTGTAATTTGTTGTGCAGCATCACCTTTGCATATTGCCATGGATGATGCAGGATGGCACACCTTGCACTTCTGTATAGTTGAGTATGGACTGGGAGGAGATCAGTGAGAACTCGGCCAGTATGTGAGACAGCTGGCAAGAAAATGAAGCAAGAGTCCAAAGAAGTCCAAAGACAATATTTCTTTTTAGTTAGGGTTGCTTGGTTGATGCCAAAACCACTGATGAATGTGACTGGCTGATTAATGTTGAAGACTACTTTTTGTTTATCCCTACTGCATGTTTTGATCATTATTCATGCTGTAAGAAATCTGTTCTCAGCTTGCTATTCAAACAGGAGCTTTTATAATTTTTTGTGTTTATGTGCAACTTTTCCTCTACACTTCTTTGATTTGGCTTGTGAGCAAAGTATAAAACTGAATATTAATTCCAGTGCATATTGCTAAAATGTGATTTTAACTTACTAGAAATCAGATGAATAGAGGATTCCTTTTCTGAATGTAATAATAGGTTATATGTATTTTGTTATTTCATAACTTAGGATATAATGTGAATTTTGTGCCTGATCTGACATCAAAGTGGGAATCTACACTCTGGGAGAAATTCTTCATAGCTCAGTTTTCTGTCTCACCTACTGACATATGTTAATAGCAATCATAATGATAGAGTTGGATATTTTTTTCTCCCCTGTGCTTTCCCAGTAGCACTCTTGGCACTAACACAATGTATGTTTTTAGACAGTTTGAGATCAAAGCCATTTGCTTCCATTTGTATCTGTCCATATGGAAAAGTTAAGGCATATCCATAAAACAGTACCACAAGACTTTGTAGACATTGCTGTGGTCACACAGAACTTCAGTCAGAAAAGGATGAATTTTTCACACCAGTGCTACAGTTCCTATATCATTAAAAGTAGGGCTTTGTGATAAGCATCTGCTCTTGCAGAATATTGGTAGATAGCTGCAAAAGTAGGTCAGTTCAGACCCTTTTAATTGATGCTAACAATAATGGGTTGTTACTATAGAAAACTGTTAGTGAGAAGGCTGGACACAAAGGTGGGGCTGTATCTATTCCTTGCCATTAACTGTGTGCATGTAGTTGTCTTATTTAGCCTTAGTTAATGAACTATGTGTCAGTTAACATGTAATCATTCAGTTTTTCAAAAACGCTCTTAGTGTAAAAGGCAAAAAAGAATCTTAAGGGTGAGCACAAAAATACTGGTATAAGTAATGATTCAGTCAAGTATCATCTACAGGGTAGCTTTTTTTGGGAAATATTTCTGTTAAAAAAAAAAACACATGCATAAAGTATTGGAAAAAGCATTGGCAATGAATGTGGGTTTTGCTAATAAAGGGTGATTTTATTTTTTTTTAATGTTATATGAAATAAAAATTTGGTATTTGCTATCCCTTTCTTTGTGCTTAGTTGACCTGCTTCACATGGCTTTAATGAACATTAGGGCCAAGAATAGTGCTTCAGACCTGGAAATCTTCAAACCAGCCTACTTTCTCAAGCCTTACGTGGGATCTATGTTGTTTAAAAGGTTTTATTCTGCAGCCTTGAATGGGATTGGCACTGTCAGAAGCTTGTGCTTCTCTGGCTCATGTACAAATCTTGTTACCTATGCTACAAAAAAACAAAGCTAAAGAAATCAAATTGATCTGTCATAAAAGAAAGCCCATTCTGTGTGCCTGCCTTGTTGCAGGCCTTTCAGCAAGAAAACAAGATGGTTAATTAGCAGCAAATGTGGCCTCACTGATTCTCAGTGGTAGCTTGTTTATTACAGCTGTGTATATTGACTTCTTCAGCTGATTTAATGGCTTATATGTTAAATGCAAATTCCCTTCATCACCTTCTGCTCACCTGATAGTATCATTTTATGGAAATAACTGCATGAGCAATGGTGGGTTGCCAAAGCATGATGAGTAATTGCCATCTGAGACAGTTTCCTAATACTGACATGAGAGGGTGCAGGACCAGAGCATGCAGAATCTCTCCCAGTGTCTCTTGGCAAGATGTAAACCGAAATAGGAATAGCTGAGAAATTTCTGCGTGTTATGAATCACTTGAGGACATTTCTGTAACTTGTATCCATTTCTTGACTCTCTCTGCCCCCCACTCCTATCTGCATTTAATTCTAGTACTTCTGGAAATACTTTCCCTTGGTGCCTTTCCTCTGGGAGCTAAGAGATTTCAGAACTGTTATGAAATGTGGGAGGAACTTTTTGAAACCCTGCATCTTTTTTCATTAGATCTACTTTACAAGGGAAAACGAAAGAATTTGGGAAGGCTAATGGACATAAACTTAAAGAAAAGATAAGGTATTATACGCATCTATGTTTACAGCTTCGCAAATGTGTGCAAATGAGTTGCTGCTTATTATTTATTCCTTCTCCTGGTGGTATAGCTGGGTGGTTCTGCCTACTGATGTTCCAACTAACTCTGTTTCAAAACTAGTATTTCCTTTGGGAACCTTGCTCTGCTATTCAATGCAGGACAAATCATTCTATAGTAATTGTGATTGTGGCAGACAATAAAACCATAAAATCACAGAATAGTTAGGGTTGGAAAGAACCTTAAGATCATCTAGTTCCAACCCCCCTGCCATGGGCAGGGACACCTCAAACTAAACCATGCCACCCAAGGCTCTGTCCAGCCCGGCCTTGAACACCACCAGCAATGGAGCATTCACAACTTCCCTGGGCAACCCATTCCAGTGCCTCACCACCCTTACAGTAAAGAATTTCTTCCTCATATGCAATCTAAACTTCCCTGTTTAAGTTTGAACCCATTACCCCTTGTACTATCACTACAGTCCCTAGTGAAGAGTCCCTCCCCAGCATTCTTATAGCCCCCCTTCAGATACTGGAAGGCTGCTATGAGGTCTCCACACAGCCTTCTCTTCTCCACACTGAACAGCCCCAACTTTCTCAGTTCATCTTCACACAGGAGGTACTGTATCCTGATCATCTTTGTGGCCCTTCTCCGGACTTGTTCCAACAGTTCCATGACCTTTTTATGCTGAGGACACCAGAACTGCATACAATACTCCAAGTGAGGTCTCACGAGTGCAGAGTAGAGGGGCAGGATCACCTCCCTCGACCTGCTGGTCATGCTCCTTTTGATGCAGCCCAGAATATGGTTGGCTTTCTGGACTGCAAGCGCACACTGCTGGCTCATGTTCATTTTCCCATCAACCAACACCCCCAAGTCCTCCTCCACAGGACTGCTCTTAATCTCACAGAGTAGGCTTTCTTAATTAGCAAACTGGTATCCAAACATTTAATTCCTTTTTATCTTCTCCACCACTAAGGGAATTTCTCATCCATGCTTCCAAGTGTTTATTTCAGGCACTATCAATCCTCCTAACCCCACAAGCTGTGTCCCAATGTCTTCACGTGGCCAAAAGAAACACACTATATACCTGAGACAAGTAAATGGAAAAGAGAATTCTAGGAGCAGCTCAGAAGCACAAGATGATAACAGCTCTCTTCAAGCCCCACCACTCTGATGTAAAAAAAGAGCTGAACCATTGCCCAGGTCCCAGGAACAATCAGGTCATACCACTCAACCTCAAATGCCAGAAATGAGGATCACCTAGCATAATGGCATAGCACTACTGCTTGTGACAATGCAATCGCAACAGAGGACCTTCACCTGAACCACTCAGAAGCCGAAGAATGTTAAGAACAATGAACTGGCCATGCTTCTATATTTCATACCTGGCTTTGCGCCATAACTATTTCTGAGATCTTCTCTCCAACTCTTACCTGCTACATTGCATTTCATTCCAGACTGATTGCTTCTTTTTCCTTTCAATCATCAGCTTTGTATCTATTTAGTGCTATTTTCCTAAGTATACGAAAACTGTATCCTTCAAAGCATTTGAACACCAATCGCAAGGTAGATGCCAACAGAATTTCCATCAATTTATATTTTAAATGTTCTGATATGTTCTGCAGCACAACTCCTTGGGAAAGCTGCCAATTGGGTTTGACATGCAAGGTACACACTAACGTACTACTCAAATTCAGGGAAGAAGACATACAGCATACCTCTTTATGTGCATGCTCTTATATGAAACATTTTCCCAATTCAACATTCTTTCCTAGAACTAGATCTATCAGTAGGTGATTATCAGCTGTCTTCAATTATTACTTACCCAGATAAAAAATTTTGATTACACAGTTTTTCTGCTTAAAATTTTTTATCACTGCAAAGACCTGAATTAAAAAATAAGTATCACTGGTGTTAATTCAATCAGTGAACATACTAACATTTTCTTTTTATTTAGAACATCTTGAGCTTCTTAACTTCTTAAGGAATTGATTAAATATAAAACAATTTTTTAAAAGTCTTCTAATTGCAACATAAAAGAATGGTTAGCACAAAGAATTCACTGATGACTTGCTAGCCAGTTTGAGAGGCATTTCTGAAGCAGATCAAAAATGCTCAGTTATGAAGGGTGGCAGATGTACATGGATAAACCTGCCAGAATTTCTTGATAGTGCTGACAAGCAGAAGTTACTGTGTCAACATATTGCCCAATATCTGAGGGGAAAGAATTGGGGGAGGAGGGGAAAGAGGGATTTAAAAAGAAGAAAAAAAAAAAAAAAGGCAGCCAGAACCCAGGCAGCACTAAAGGCTGATATGAATTTAAATTTCATTTTTAACAATGTAACTAAACAATTGTCTCCTATTGATAGTACAATTTCAAGACTTCTTTGGCAATTTGTTAAGTATACGAGCAATCAACATCACCGTATTACAACCTTGTACGCAAAATTTGTCAGCCTGCATTAAAACCAGCCCAATAGGAAAAAAATTACAAATTTTCAGAGTGTCTGAAAGCAGACTGTAATTCCAACTGGTGCTGAGAGTAGTCGAAGCATTTCATTTCAGTTGAAAATAACAGGTTAAATTCACAGAGAAGAAAACAAGTTTCTGGATGCACATGTTGGCTAATACCTTACCTTTTCAAAACCTTAGTTTTAAACTCAAAAGAACTTTTCTTCAAAAACATTTATCTACTATTTTTTCCCTAGTGATAAGTATCTGCTAGTTGAATTTGCGACAATTTAGTCACAATAATAAAGTTGTGTATTCCTTAAAGATGCAGCTCACCAAGCAAACCACAGAAATAAGACCATTTACTGTTGTTTTCCCTACTAATTCAATTCTATCAGAATATGTAATGTCTTACATGTAGACAATTTAAATAAAAGAATAATTGCAAATTGAAACACATTTCCAACTCCTAAAAAATTACTTACAGGTATATTAATTAGCTATTGTATTGCTGTGCAACACAGCAGCTTTACCAGGCATATTGTGTCTAAAGTATAATCTTTCTCCAGACTCCAGTGCTTCAGAGACACTGACCAGCAGCTCACCAGAAGCCACCCCGCCTTCATTTAGGGTAGCCAATAAAAAATTAGCAACTCTCCCTTTAACCAGAATGAAGCAGCAAAATGAAATTTCAAGGCTAACTATAAGGTGCCCTCTTTGAATGGGACTGGAAAGTGCACAGGAATGCATATATTTAACTTCAACAATCTCATAAAGTAAGGCAGGGGTGGTGCTTGATTTTTATTTTCCTTGTTTCTAATACTGTCAACCTAGATGCTATTCTTAGCACCCTGATAAGTTGAAAATGTTTGAGAGTTAATACTTTGTTGAGAAAGTGGTTACCTAAAGAGAAAGCATACAGAAATGATTTTACTATAATTCAAACCAGAAAATTTTGATTTGTCTGAGACTAAAAACACTAACCTAGAAGAAATCTGATATTCCCTTCACCTTGTATAGACAGAACTGCAAGTGCATGCTCTGCTTATTTCAACTTAAAATGGATTTCACACCATGACAGGTTTCATTCTGCATTAAAATTGCAAATCTTCTATGTGGCCCAGTTTCAGCTGCAATTGATCTGCTTTGTCGTCATAGATAAAAACAGCGAAGGGCACTGCAGCTTTAAATATTTCAGAGCTATGTAGCTAGTAAATAGACTCCATTGCAATATGGCTCTGAAGGTCGTGTCCTATTGTCTCTTTTCTGTGCAAATATTTTGAACAGCATAAAATGCTTTATTTTATACAATACCTCCCTGCTGTTTCTAAATCATGTTAATTGTATTAGGCATTTCCTTACTGGAAAGGACAGATACGCCACTCTTTCCATACACACCCACGCTCCTTCTAGATGTATTCAAAACCTCCACTGTGAATATAAGAGCAGAGTGTACATATCAGACATATACAGCTTTTCATATGTGTACCTTATGCTACCAGACTCCCCATTAAATTCCACCACAACATAAGGACAATTAATTTTTCAGTGGCGGTAAAATAATTACCTGGATTTCAGGTAAAGAAGCATCTTTAGTGAAAAACAACATGTCTGTTAGAAAACCAAAGCTAGCAATTTTAGTATCTCCTGTTTCTCACCTATGGGAGAATATGAAAAAAAAAAATAAATATAGCACAAGCACCAAGAGAACACAGCCTGCCAAACCTGGTTTTCACAAAGGAAGGTTACTACCTTTCAGATGCTAAAAAAGGCAACAAAGAAACCCCCCCCACCCCAAAAACCAAAAGCCCTGCCACATGTAAGTTACAAGAAAAAAAGACTATAAACCTTAAGTAAGCATTTGGAATCTCTGTGTATCCACTCCCTCAGATCAAACCCATTTCTTTCACATAAGGTTATTATTCAATGCAAATATGAGCTATGGAGATGCTTCTCAGAACATGAAATACACCCCTGTAAAAAAACACAACTTTGTGATAGCTGTCACCATGTAGAAGGCGCATGTGGTCATTTACCTGAAAGGGCAACAGATTGTTGCCATTGTCTGTCCTGAACGCGTTGTCTTCCATCCAGGATTTGGGGGTTAAGGGTGCAGCCCGTGGGAACTTCGGAGGGGCAATGACATTGCTGGAGAACGGTTTTTTAAGGGGTGAAATGGGATTGAGGGGAGAGGGTACACCGACCCCCACTCCCACGCCGACCCCCACTCCAACTGCCCTTCGAGGGTCCCTACCAGCCTGCAGCCCACCCCAAGGATTGGAAGGTGTACTCCAAGCCGCATTTTGATGATTATTCCAGCTGGAGGAAGAAGAAGACGAGACAGAGGAGGAAGACGGTTTGCTGGTCATGATGGGCTGATGGCTGTAAGCAGCATTTCTCTGGGCAAAAGGTGCCTGATTAGGGCTTACAGGTGACCTCCGCTGCTGCTGCTGCTGAGCTTGCTGCTGCTGCTGCTGATGTTGGTGGTGTTGAGTCTGGGCTAGGCCAATTTGAGGTGAGAAAGTGCCACCAAATACAGGGTTGACATGGTGTGGAAAATTCTGGAAAAGCATTGTCCCATTGACTGGAGTAATCCCTTGGAAAAAGCTATCATCCACCGTGTTTGTGGTCCCTGTAGACCAGGTGCTGCCGAAGGAGGGAGACAAGGAGGTGCCGGCTGCAGGTTCTTGTTGAGGCTGGTGAAAGCTTAAGCCAGGCAAAATGGGAGACTCCATCTGCATCTTCTCCTTGCTATTTTGTGAAGGAGCCGATGTGCCAATACTAGTCACTGAACCGCTGTCTTCTGGTTTCGGTGTCTCCGACGAGATGGGTGTAGAGGGGGCTTCTGCTGAGTTTGGATCTTGCTGCTGCTGCTGCCGCTGCTGCTGGGGCTGGGCTTTGCTTTTGTCCATCAGTAAATCATCCTGCATGGTTTGCGCAGCTGAAACAGTAGGGGAAAAAAACACAAAGACAGATTATTAACGTTGTCATTCACACCACAAACCAGGCTGTTTTAATCATTTGCAGCCAAAAATCTCGTTCTATTGCTAGTGCTATGCTACAGCAAATTGCAAGGCAAACCCGTAATCTTCCCCCTCCCCCATTTAGGAATATGTAACCTTTGATCATGCTAGACTGTCTTTAAAATATCTTTTAAGATGCTTCACCCTTTTTGATGCCTTGTTTCCCTTCAGTCTAAATGAGATGTGCTTATAGGGCAGAGATATACAGCAATTTCGCCACGTCTCTTTTCTCTTACACCGGAACTCAGAGCTCTCACCCTGCAATGAGAAACTGATTCTGGTTCCTGTTTTTCCAAGCACCCTCCTCCTCCTCCACCTCCTCCCCCTGGTTATTTGCATACGTCAATAAATACTGCTGCGTCCTTCAGCAAGGTTAAAAAGACACCAGCCTTCACTCTTCCCCACCCCCTTTTCTATTAAGGGACCTTTAAAGGAGCCGAGTACCGATTTTC
>JAOEHX010065083.1:0-10870 GCA_025448015.1 Bolborhynchus lineola | reverse complement strand
GGTGCTCCAGTCCCCTGATCATCCTCGTGGCCCTCCTCTGGACTTTTTCCAACAGTTCCATGTCCTTTTTATGTTGACGACACCAGAATCACCTATCCCCCTGTCTTACAGTTTTGTTCTGCTGCTGTGTGCTGCATTGGTTTCTAACAGAAACACTGTTCTTGTCTGAAGATTTTGACAGATTGGCTGCTGACACTCCACTTGAAGCATTCTGTTGTAGGCAGTAACTTGAGAGTGCGTCCTCCTTGTAAACCCGAACTTTGTCAAGAGATCTTGCAAGCACAGCTGACATTTCAGCCGTGGGCCAATGAAGTGATTTATTGATGCTTCTTTCCATTTCTCCCCTCCTGTTCTGTGTGCATACTACCTTTCAGACAGATTTGTCCAGAAGTTGTGTTATTTTGTCTCCTGTTTCCTATCTTCACTGCTGTCCATGTGCTCGCCGTAAAACTAAAACAGTATTGTTGCAGTAGTACTACCACAGCTTAATAACAGCTTAACAGACTCCCTGACTTCCCGGAAGAGCTCTTTGTGCCATATGAGGCACTAAGAAATAAACATCTTCAAACAGGTAATACTAGAGACGAAATTAGTGAGATTTAATGAAGTAAAATCTTTTGGATTCTGGTCCGATGTATTTTGGATGCATTTTGATCCAAAACATAGGACCTTGTCCAGCCCTTCCCCATCGAACAATTGGGCCAGGGTCCCCTCTTGATAGCATAGCAATTTTATTGCCTTCTAATAAATAAATTATAATTAATTCCAATATAGAAAAGATTTTATTTAGGATTTGTGTGAAAACCAAGAGCATACTACTGGTAAGCTAATACTCACCAAAACTGATAATACGTACCCTGGCACTGTTAAGTTTTAATATTCTAAACCCTCTATGTACTTTTGTTAAAACAGACTGTTAACAGTGGTTGTTGTGGTTTAAGCCCAGCTGTAAATTAGCCACACAGTTCAGTAGCTCACAACCCCTGCTTTTTACCTCTCTTCCCCCCCGAACCCCCCCCACCTAAGGGATAGGGAGGAGAAATGAAAGAATGTAACTCCCACATGCTGAGATAAGAGCAGTCCAGTAACAAAGGTATAACACAAATCATGACTGCTACCACCAGTAATAATAATGATAAGGGAAACAAGGGAAGAGAATACCACTGCTCACCACCCACCGACCGATACCCTGGAAGTCTGACTGAATGATCTAACCCTTCCGAGTAACTGTCCCCAGTTTTTACATCCTGAGTCTGATGTGCTGTGGTATGGAATACCTCTCTGGTCAGTTTTGGTTAAGTGTCCTGTCTCTGCTTCCTCCCAGCTTCCCCTCCTCCCTAGCAGGGCATGAGACTCAGAAAGTCCTTGGTCAGACTAAACGTTACTGAGCAGCAACTAAAAACATCGGTGTTACCAGCATTGTTCTCAGGCCAAAAGTCAAAACCACAGTACTGCACCAGCTACTCAGAAAGAGAAAAATGACTGCTACTGTTGAACCGAGGACAGTGGTAATCAAAGCAAATAAAACCTAATATTCAGGTCTTGAAGACATTTTAAGACACTGAGTCAATCTATCATTTAAAATATTGATTTTCCTGGTGGCGTGGCGCCTTACTCTGCTAGTTCATACGTGCTGTTAGAAGAAGTTCACAGGATGGCTGAATTTCCTGCTCAAAGCTGCACAAATGGGTGGTGCCTCATTCCAATCTATACCCTGCCTGACCTCTTTGCTGCTACCCTTGTATCCCCTTGAAACTCATTTGCCCCCACAGGAAGGTGGTTCAGCTTTTTAAAGCAATAGATAAAAGACTCAGCAGCACGTGCTTGGCTGTCTTGTGAAAATTCAACTTATGGTTATTTCATGAATTGGCAAGTATAACAGTACACATGGAAGACTTCCAAGTAAGCACCAAGTGGCAATGGAACTAGAAATTTAATTGTAAGAAAGTTTCTTATAGAACAATCAAAATTAATATTAACCTACCAAACTGCAAAAAATATGCATGTTTGGTAGGCCTCCCCTGCCTCATAAAAGAATTACAGTAAAGGAACAAAAAAATAAGAAAATGTTACAAAAACTCTTTCAAAAGACAAAACATTTCAAAACTGAAGGGAAAACCTTTTTGTGTATGAAAACATTCTTCAGTATTTCAGCAGACATTATGTGCCTCATATTTGCTCCACTGTAACTTAACAGCATCTGGAAAAAGAAAAGGGCTTCTTATGAACTAACAAAGATGTATCTCCTATCATACATTCTGGATTTGGCTGGATAAGTCAGCAAATATTGGGTGTACAAGCAGGTAGAGAAAGATGCTAAATGCAAATAAGCAATTGTCCTGGGTCCAGCCATTTTTTTTCCTTAGTAGCTGCTGCATTGCTGAGGTTTTGACTTTCAGCCTGGGAACAGTGCTGATAACACCAATGTTTTTGGTTGCTGCTCAGTAATGTTTACTCTGGGCCAAGGACATACTGAGTCTCATGCTCTGCCAGGGAGGAGAGGAAGCTGGGAGGAAGCAGAGACACAACACCTGACCCAAAGTAGCCAAAGAGGTATTCCATACCACAGCATGTCATGCACACTATATAAACTGGGGGCAGTTACCCAAAAGGGTTAGATCACCGCTCAGGTCAGGCTGGCCATCGGTTGGTGGGTGGTGAGCAGTTGTTTCTCTTCCCTTGTTATTTCCCTTATCATTATTATTATTATTGGTGGTAGCAGCAGTGGTTTGTGTTATACCTTAGCTACTGGGCTGTTCTTATCTCAGCCCATGGGAGTTACATTCTCTTGATTCTCCTCCCCATCCAGGAGCGGGGGGAGTTAGAAGAGAGCACTAGTGAGTGAGTGACTGTGTGGTTCTGATTTACCAGTTGGGCTTAAACCACAACAGTCATTTGTGGCATCCAACATGGGGCACAAAGGGTCGAGATAACGACAGATCTGGCCAGAGTGTATCTAATTGTATTTGCGATTAGCATTCATTGTTTCACACTAATAGTCACTTGTCACAATGCTGGTTTATTGGCTCTCAAAGTTGTTGCTCTTGATCTCAGAGTTTCAGTATGTTGTACCTTACTTTCATCCAGTATTTGCTGGTTTAGTGTTTATCAGCTGGGGGGCCTAGGCTAAGGTTCTTGTTTTCTGTACTTTATGGTAATGACTTGTAATATAATAGACTCATTGATCATGAAACAGGTATGGAGGACGATGGCTGAAGTGCAAACATGGGGAGGCCTGGCAGATTGGGATTATATCATACTCCCACCAACCCGCCAAGGCAGGCACCATGTGCTTACCATGGTGGAAGCAACCACTGGATGGATGGAAACATACCCTGTGCCCCACACCACTGCACGGGACACTATCCCAGGCCTTGAAAAACAAATCTTGTGGCGAAACAGCACCCCAGAGAGAACTGAGTCAGACAGTGGGACTCATTTCTGGAACAACCTTATACTTGCAGTGCCAGCTGTAGTGCAGATATATATAAGCCACCTGTTTTGTTTAATTTTGGTTTAATGTGAACATGTATTGAAACACCATATATCTTCTGAGTATGATTTGTGGTTTCAGGCATGCTGTAATTGCAATCACACCACAAGAGCTTGTCATATACTCAGGCCATAGTCAAGCGAGGGGATTTTTAAGTACTAACAACAATGTTCTGCTTATTTACTTTTGTTTCAGACAATGAAGAATGTCTTTTATGAGAAGAAGTCTTTTTACTAGCGGGAGTATTTTGTAACTATTCCATTGTGATAATGTTCACACAGACTGTGCTTGCAATATCTTTTGCATTAAGGTTTGCAATCTTAATAGTTAATATTAATACTTAATCTTTTAGTAATAAATGGTAACAACTCTTGTTAATAAGAATATGAGGTTAAACAGCATGTGTATGTATCAGACACAAAAAACTGTGTTTGCCAAAATCTAATCATGTTTAAGAGGAAGACTGCCACCAGCAGGATTGAAAAACAACAGGAGAACTTTAAAGAGACCTTTGAAACAAAGAATAAATTAATCTTAAAAAAAGTACAAAAGAAGTATGAAAATTCATAACAGGAGGCAAAGACCTTGGAGAGGAAACAGCAGACACCAAAACTTATTTTGACACTGCCAGAAGTTGACCCATCAACATCACACCTTTTTCTTGACCAGCAAGAGCAGCTTCCCTGCAGCTTCCCCATTGGACACCACTGAGAGCTGCCTGCTCTCACCTTGAGTGGCAAAGGTGTGGGCTGCAACAAGCAAGGACCCACACCTCAGGTTTTGTTAGTACACATGTGCTCCCAGGATGCTTTCTCACCAACCTGTGGATTGATAGGTTGCAGAGGACAGCACAGATACCCATAAATCTAAAGCATACATGTCTCTCTATGGCACATGTGCAAGTAGGGTAACCCATGCTTCCAAAAAAAGTGATGGTGCTTGTAACACACACACACCTTTTGAGGAATGGATGGGTGTGATGGTAGCTCTGTGAATTTGTGACTCTGAGTGTTTGTGATTAGAAACTTTGGAGACTTGTTATTAAAAAATGGTCAGAAATTTGTAGGTGCCTTAATAGAATTTTGAAAGCATCTAGTATGGTGATTTATATGTTGTATTACTGATATTGACCCTTGAAATACAGTTGATTGGTGGTTAGCTTAATCTGCTTCTATCCTTATTCAGTTTAAGCAAAGTCAACTGAGATTTTCTGTATGACATATTTTTTCATTAATTTTACTCTTAACGGACTGAGTTTACTTACAGCACAGCCTTCTCTTTTATTGTTATGTATGTCAAGTTGTCTTTTCATATTGTGCTCTTGGAGACTGTTTGTACAGATACTGGCCAAAACACAATCCCAACATGCATAATAGGAATACATGAAAGCAGCAAGCTCCTCATTCCCCAGGCCATTTTCTGTGTTTTGAAATAGGAGTATGATGAGAACGAAAGATAAGCTGCTGTTCTTTGTCAAAGATCATTCAAGGTTGTCCAATGAAAAAGTGTTGTTGAAAGCTGATACCTTTATTTTTTGGCTCGTTTTTCAATAGATAGAGGAGTGAAATGATTTATTTATATTAATTTCAGATTACCCAGTGCTAAAAGATATAATGGCTTAGAACTGGTGTCCAGGTAACTTTCACACCCTCATAGCATGAGATAGAGATCTCAGGTTCTGGGGTTTCACAGGTTAACTCCTACAAGACGATTTTACATGCCACAGATAAAGTTCTTTTCTTTTGGAAATCAAGAGTGGGCTAAAGGGTGGTGTGAGCACAGCTTGTATTGTTCTGAACTATACACCTTATTACTATAGTCAAGCTGTTTCATGGCCAAAATTTGATACCATCTTAGTTAAAACCAATATGACCACACACAATCACATATACAGACATTAATATAATCAAAAGTAAAGAACTAGCAATAAGAACACCAGAGTGTGAAACAAGGAAACATTCAACATAAAGGAAGCCACTTCTGCTTTAAGCATTTGTATGATGCATGATATGATTTCTAGCATATAATTTTCGTAAAACACAGGTGGCTGTTTGACAGAAAGATTAAAAACTTCTGAAAGTATTGATGTAGTGGCTGGTTATTATAGCTCAGTTGAATGTCATTCTATTATTACTGGGTCTACGCAGTATATCATCATAAAGAAGAAAAGTATTGAAGTTCTTGTTGAATAACAGTCAGGTGTAAATCCTGTCAGAATTTACTGTACTCCAGATGACATACAGTTCTGAGGGATGATTTGTAATCGGAACAGTTCTTGAACTGCTCATCTGCTTAGACATTTGGATTTATATAAGGTGGGATCCTTTACATATTTAGAGAAAATATTATCCTCATATTTTACTTATTTATTCTAGCTTCCAAGTAAATAACCTATCCTTCCCAGCTTTTTTTGCCAAAAAAACCCACTCACAAAAATGTCTGTTAAAATATAATTAATGGAGTTTTTGCATTGTATTTCTTATACATTCCAATGCAAATTTATTTCTGTGGTTAATGTCTTACCCTAGGTTGTGTGGCGTAAGTCCAAGAAGCAAAATCGTAGAATCATTGAAATGGATAATAGAAAAGTATAGGGTGGAAGGGATCCTTGGAGATCATCTTATCCAACCCTAGACTAAGTCACCCAGGACCCTGTCAAACACAGTGCTACATATTTCCAGAACAGAAGACTCCGTCAATTCTATGGGCAGCCTCTTCTGACACACAATTGTTCTCATGATGAATAATCTTTTTCTTATGTCCAAGTGGAATTATTGAAGTAAATTGTGCCCATTGCCTCTTGTCACTGTGGGTCCTTGTAAAGAGAGCAACTCTATCTTCTCTGTATTGTCTTTTAGGTATTGGAAGACTGGATTCCCTCAGGCTTCTTTTTATAATAGGCTAAGCAAACACCAGTTCCCCAGCCTTTCTCCAACTGCTGTGTTCTCCATCACTTTACTCGTTTTCGTGGCTTCAGTGGACTGTTTCAAGATTTTCAATCACTCAACCTGAAGGAACCAAACTGGACATGGTACTCCAGGTGTGGCCTAGCAAGTGCTGGGCAGAGTTTAATAATCACACCCCTTGATGGCTATAATCCTGCTGATGCAGCTGTGGAAATGGTTTGCCTTCCTTGCTGTAAGGGTGCACTGCTGGCTAGTATTTAGCATGCTATTCAGAAGGACCTGTGGGTCTTTTCAACAGAGCTGTGCTCCATCCAGTCCGACCTATTCCTACACTCATGCTTGGGATTTTTCTGTCCCAGGTGCAAGATTTCAATTTATTCTCATGCAAATTCTTGCTGGTTCGATCTCCCAGCCTGTCCAGAAT
Source organism: Bolborhynchus lineola (assembly GCA_025448015.1). Lineage (NCBI taxonomy): Eukaryota > Metazoa > Chordata > Aves > Psittaciformes > Psittacidae > Bolborhynchus > Bolborhynchus lineola. The sequence goes on along the minus strand of JAOEHX010065083.1, from coordinate 4,047 downwards.
TTTCCGAATTATGACTCTTCCTTCCAGAATATATACCTCTCCTAATAGATTGTTTGATTGTACTTGGTGAGGGTACATTCAATTCTACTATCCGGCTCACTTTAAAGATTCTGGATAGCATCAGACACACTACTAACCCCAGAGAAGCTCCACTTGTGACTGCCTGCCAGCTTGATTTTGTGTCATTAACCACTACCCTTTGGCCTGTCAGTTAACCAGTCTCCTAGTTCATTGTCTGGCCCATGTGTCCAGTCTATGTCTTAACAGTTTACCAACAAAGTTCTTTGGGGTAGTAAAATTGCTATGGTTTGACATCAACAGCTTTGCCCTTACCTGGTGAGCAAATTCTTTAGTCAGAGAATGCCATGAAGTTAGTAAATCACGATTTACCCTTGGACAATCTTTGCTGACACTTTCCTAACATGTTGCTGCCCTTCATTGGACATACTCAGAAAGAACTTCTGTGGGGACATGATTGATAATTTTCCCAGAGACTGAATTGAGGCAGACTGGTCTGTAATTCCTCAATTTTTTTTCCTCTTCTTTGTATGTAGATGTAATATTTGCTTTCTACTCATCAGGGACTTTCTTTTGCTTCTATGAGTTTTCAGAAATGATGAAGGGCTGCTCTGCAGTGATGCCATCCTCATCTTTTAGCACCCTTGGATGAATGTATCCTGTCAGGTCTCATGGACTTGGAGGTTCCAATTTGTACAGATGATCTCTAAATTGACTCTTCTCTGGGGCTTACCATTTGCTTTGCTGTTTCAATGCATAGAGACATAGGGGCTAAATTTACTCATGAAGGCTGAGGAAAAGAAGGCACTAAGTACACCAAACTTTCCTGTGTCATTTGTAACTAATTTGCCAGCCCCTTTCAGTGGCAAACATCTCTTCCTTGTACTTCTGCTTGTTACTAGCATACCAATAAAAACCTTATTATTCTTGACATCTCTTGTCAGTTTGAGTGCCCATTGTGCCCTGCGTTGTCGCTCTGGGCCACCACACTTGCTGCTGCCTAGCTAAGTAGCAAACAGAAGCTAAACACAATCACCTGTTGGTCTTGTGTGAAGTCTCTGCCTCATGGGTCCCTTCTCAGGACATGATGAGCCTCTCCCTTCCTCTGCCCCTCAACACTTCCCATGTGTGGTTTGCTTAGCTCATGACTGTAGTTGCTACCACATGGCCCTGCTGCCCTCACAGCAAACTTTAGGAAGAAATCACTGTCCATTAAATGCTGATTGTTTTCTCCAGCTGACTTATTTTTATATATAAGCTCTTTCAAAGAGTGGAGTTATTCTCAAACACCAGTTTGCTTGAGTGGGAAAAGCAGGGAATAGAAATGCTGCGTTTATTGTTTGTAAGTTAATGTGAGCGAAGTATAGAAAGGGCAGGAAAGTATGCGAATGTTCATCTGGACCGGTCTGGAAAAAATAGAAAATGATTTGATTTTGGTTCAAAGACAGATAACTAGAGATAGTGAGTTATGCTGCTCTGCTGAGAGCAAATAAAACATCCCATTTTAGTGGCCACAAAATAACGAGGAGCACACTTTAGAATAAATTTTCATATACCCAATTAAACAAATTTCAGACTGAATTTTTTATTTTAAGGAGTAAGTATGTTAAAATGTCATAACCATGGGCTTCCTCATTATTGATCAAGATATTTATGCAGATTTCTCTGATCAACATGACATTAATAAGTAATAAAGTATTCAAGTATGTAAAGTACGTCTTTTTAACCAGTTCTCAAAATAAATAAGTGCTATCAACAATAGTAATTACATGTCATGCTGCATTGCTGGCAGCACTGGGTTACCTGTTTACACATGAGCAATCTAAATGATGGACATGGACTCCTGAAATTCTCTTTAACATCTGCAACACTAAAAATTATTATGACAAAGTCTGAGAAAGACCGCTGGGTCTAGTATGACAAAGAAATTGAAGCAGTTGTGCATCCATCAACTAGTTCTGCACTGACTAAATACTCATTTTAGTATCACAGATAAATGCAAATATGTACGCTTAGCAGCATGATAAAGAATAAAATTTGCATCGTAGACCTCAAGTGCACAGGTCTTCTTATTACAGTATTTTTATACGAAAATGATGACTGAAAATTAGGCCTTGACTGTACTTGGAAGTTATGTAATCTTTTCCTATTCAGATAGCCTGTATTGCAGAGTGGTGTAACGTGGCCATGATGGTCAGGTTTTAGAAAGAGACAATGGTTAGGAAGAGGAAGAATTACTAAATCCATAATCATTCATCCCTGTTTTTCATTGCAAAGGCTTCCTAAAATATTAAGAGTTAACTTCCCATCCTGACGTGTTTCATACCAACAGAATGATTAAACTTCAATATTTTTGTTACACTGTTGTCACTACCTAGAAAGACAATACAAAAAAGCACTTCCAAAACGTTTTTTGTAATATAGGATTCCACAGATATGTAAATCTGAATAAGAAGGAAAGGCAGTTGACTCCTTTCACACACTGAAACAGGACTCCCCTTTCCACTATATTGTATAACATGGTCATCTCTGGATTAATCTAACCTGGAAGTTGGAATATTATCATCCATTTTAGAGAACAGGGAGCAACTGATGTATTCAACTTTGCTGTACCAACATTTTATGTTCAGTCTTCCTTGGAAATGCCATCTTTGTTATTTGGGTTGAACTGAAATAAGCTGCAGAAGCAGCTACTTTCTTTTTCTGAAAGGAGGCAATGTGTGATATAACTAAAAATTCTTGTTTTCCTGTAAAGAAATGAAATGTGGAATACTCTTTGACATCAGCTGCATTATATGTTGGCATGATCAGCTGTAGTACAGAATCAATACGCAATATTGCACATGCCCAAATGCAGTAAGGAGTCAATGGTTTTAATATTAAGATGATAAGTTTTGCAATCTATAATGTTCTCAAGTTTTGTCTAATAATCTTGTAAGAATCTAATAAAATAGAGATACTTAATGACAGAATTTCATGGATTATAACATTATGCTATAATAACATAAACCTTTGCATTTAGATAACTAACATTGCATAAAATAAAGAAGTTTTAAGCTTAGGGAAATATAAAATTTTTGCATGTCTAATTTGGCATTTCAAAATCAGGGTTGTCTTTCTTTTTTGTTATTTTATGGGCCGCAAGTTTTGTTATTCAGAAGATGTGGCATTCTCATAAATAAAAATCAGATTCTTCGGGTGTTGCTTGGTTAGCCAGTGGAGCTGCTGAATAAAACTTCAGTGTTTCTTTGCAGGTTCTATGCCAAAACATTGATATACATATGTAATTACCTCAGCCCATGTCTTCTAGAGATTTATGTAGAGAGAGTCCTTCCTCCTCAGACACTCCCCTGCCTTCAAGTGCAGAAATATGCAAGCCATTTTTTAGCTCTTACTGGAATAACTCCTGGGTGGCTGAGTATAGGGTGGTTGAAGAGATTCTCTTTTCTGCTGTTATTTGGATTGAAAGGGAAATAACTTGGACTTTTCAGTTCAGCCTGCTGTTTTAGTTTTTGATCCTTCCCCAGCTGCTCAGCACTACTAGTCTACTGCATGGTTACCAGAGGTTTCATGCAATTTCAAAAGCTGGGAAATGGTTTTGGGTTTTCTTTTCTTCTTTTTTCTTCATCCAATGTTTCATTTTGTGATGCTGTTTCAAAGTGAGATACAGTTTCCAGAGTTTTCCTTATGCAGCCAGTCATCATTGTATCATTGTCCAAACTCTCAGTTACTGGTTTTAGAGTAACAAAGTCTATTTCCATTCAATCCATTGATACCTAGGACTTTACATCCATTTAATCAAAATCTACTAAGTCACTATGACTACTTTGAAATCTTTCAATGAATTCAATTTAGACATTTTTATTATATTTTCACAATAATTATTTCACAGAGATCCCTGAAGGGTTCATACAAAGCACTTCATTGAATTTGAAGATAAAAATAGAATATTAAAGTCTGATCTTTTGGCATAGTGATTGCAAATTCAAGTAAGAATTAAAAACAATGAACTATTTTATTGCTGGTTTT
>JAOEHX010065082.1:0-10874 GCA_025448015.1 Bolborhynchus lineola | reverse complement strand
GACACTCAAGAATAATCAATGATATAACTGTTTTAAAAATAAAATATAAAAATATAAAAAATAATTGACCCAATAAATATAATTTCACCAATAAATATTTCCACTCCAGACTAGACATCACTTAGTCATCCTCCTCTCCTTTTACCCCACCTATACACTTAAAAATATCCAAAACTGTTTCTTGAAATTTTGCAATTAATTTCTTTGCATTGTAGATGTAGAACAACATCTGATTCTTTTGTTTCTTGTCTCATCTCAAGAAATTCATATGGTTTGCAACCAGAAAATTAAATATGCTTTTACCTTTGCAAGTGTCACTCATGAGATTTTTTTCTTTTTTTTACGTCAAACCAGTGGCTTTCATACATGACTAACTGGAAAGCTAGAAGATGGGCTGAATTTTTAAATTTCTTTACAAATCCTACCTTTGTGTGTTTGTCTTTTTATTTTGTCAATAATTATAGAGATCGGGTGTTCAACTAATATAAACTTGTAGCATTCCCTTCTTCTGTGTGTCTTCATTGTTTTATAGCTAATGAAGATTCAGCCCTGCTGTTCTGGAAGAACAAAAGCTAATCTAATTCTGTTTGCTAACCTGCTTAAGCATGCAGCAGCAGTACTGATGATATTAGCAGAAAATGAGCACACCTTGGGAATAGCAGTTTTTACTTAATTACTGTTATACGACCATCTGGGGAAACTCAGTCTGTTTTTAATATACTTCTAAAAGTTATGTGCATGTAAGGAATGCTTAGATATTTGATAACATACGGGGTGCAAATAGTAGGTTATATAATTTGGAGGAATAAATATACAAACACAAAAGCACACCAGAAATTGAAAACCAGTCTACCAGGACAAATATTATGATACTATGATGCCAAAGCAATGGGGTACCTCATACTTTGTACCCAACTAAGCGCAGTTAGATAAGTAAATGACAACTTCATGGAAGTGAGATAATCCTTTGATTATAATAATATAATAATTATAATAATCCCAAGTAGCAGCCAGATACTAGTCTGCCATTGTCTCTGTCAGAGAGCTGGGATTTTTTTAGCATTTCTACAATTTTGTAGGCTGTCTTATAGAATATTCATCCTTAGAGAACATTTTTTGTGAAGATCTGTATTTGTCTGAACCATGCTTACTTACTGTGTGTCCTGGGAGCATAAGTTCTCCATGGGGCTTGGTGTTATCCAGACATCCTGGGAGGTACCATATGCAGTGGTAAGTTTTTAGGCCACCTAAACATCCAGAAGCTTACTAAACATAGCCTCCTCATCTAACCATAGATCTTAAGAATCTAGTAATGCAAATCTGGGTGCCTGTATGATCTGCAGGCCCCACAAAAATAGAAGCCACCTTTAAATTGATCCAATCTTTTTCTTGTAGTCTACTCATATGATCTTTAATGTGCTATTCAGACAAAGGAGTACTATTTTTCCATGGACAAATAGATGAACAACTTCTGTTTCAGAGTAATATGAGCTGAACTGCAATGCCTTTAATGTGCAATGTTTACTGTGTAATCCTTCAGAAGTCAAAAATGAGGTATACAGTTATAAAGAAAAAGTACATATTTACAGGTATCTACATTAATTCCTAAAGCTCCCCAGCTTGTACATTTTATATAAATATCTATCACTACCATCATTATTACCTTTATCTTTTTATTGGTTTTCTGAAACTTAGGAGGGAATAAATTTCTCAGATTGAAGCACAGTCAGTAGTAGTTCATTTTTCAAAACCCCATTGTCTTTCTCCTACCATCTTCATCAAAGGGTTTATTTGTATTTTGTTTTCATTTAACTTCCAGTCTTCAAAAAGCTGAATCAGCAGCTTCCTACAACTGCATTAAGAAAAATGAAGCTATTATTCACTTTCCTACATTCTCTATGAATTTTTTGAGAAATATTTTCGTGATTAGGATTGATGAAATTCAAAAGCAATCTTCCTTGTGGTCTTTCATGTGGAGAACCATGATCTGTCTCTGCCAGTATGGAAGTTAAATTAATTGAATGCAAAGCAGGCTCAGCTCAGGCTGTGACTTACTGTAACTGTTTTCAAACATCCTGATTTAAGATTATTTGACTGAGAGCAGTGCAACATAAATGATAATACTTTACTTTTGCGTCCTAAGTTCACTTTATCTTATGACTATCTCAATGAGCTAGATATGGTTTTATATGATCAGATGAAATGTAAGTGCTTAAGTGAAAGACCATAAACATGAGGAAACACCTAGTGTTACTGAGGTCAGGGAGTTTCTGTTACCTTGCCAGATATCTCATGCTGGATGGCTTTTGCTGCATGTAAAAAGATTGTAATATTTCTTGTTTCTTCATTTTGCATAACGTAGCCAGGATTTTTAAAACATTTCAAAAAATAAGACTTAAATTGATTGGATTCTTTTTCTGGGGGGAGAGAAGGTGAATTGTAAGTAACTTTTTACATGAACTTTTAAAAAGTTTCTATTAGAGATAGCTAGATTCTCTCTAGTCTGTTACCCGTGATTTTAATAAGAAAACAGACTTGGATTTTGTGTATCCTGAAAAGCTGTAAATTCATAAGTCATATTTAATGTATCAGACTTTGTCACTTCTCAGTAGTGTCAACTTCTCAAAGATTCCAACTGCACTGAGGGGGAGAAAACTTGTCTCATTATCAGCTATTCCTTCAAAGTAGTTGTAGATGTATCCTGAGACATGCTGCAGCTCTCACAAATAGTCCTTCCTTAACTCAAATGTTCTTCTATATATTCAGCTGAGTTGGACTGAATAGGTCCAATGGTCCAATGCAATAAGCCCATTGGAATTCTTATCTAAATGCATCACTTTCTATTCTTCTGGAAAGATCTAAGGTAAATCACAGGATTTGAGTTGTGGAGAGTCCTTGTTAGATCTGGCTCATACAAAAGAGAATACAAGCAGGGAGAAAACTTGGGACCTTTGAATTACAATTCTGTCAGTTTTTCCTGTGAAATAAGTGAAAAAATCAATCTGAAATTTGTTAAGACATAGCAGTATGTGGAACAATAAAATTATCATCTTCTAAAAGAATTGTGGTCCGCCTTGTAGAAGGGAATACTAAGATGTTGCTTTATTGTATCAGTGAAAAACTGTTATTTTGTTTCTTCATTAATCAGTAAATTTATTTTTGCACAAAAATGTGTTGAACCCACTGGGAACAATTGTATCTCAGTTCCCATAAACCTTTTTGTTGGATTCTGTTATCTTTCCAATATTTCAATATGCGCAAACAACATTCACAAGGTGAAATTAGTAATGTTCCCTCACCAGCCCACTCAAATCAGTAAACAGAACTGACAATTAATGAGCTAACAAGTAAAATTGTATTTTGTAGTGATGATAGTAACCAAGTTTTGCTACAACCTGGTAATAGCTACATGTTAGATATGAGAGTTTCTTTCATGATACTGGAAAACTACAGAATTCTTCAGTGCCACTTCTTCATGCTCTATTTTGGTAAGCACAAGTGCAGAATTTCTTTAATTGGAAGCATTTTGAAAGAAGAAAAAGCAGGATTGGCTCTAATGTTGTACGCAGACTGTGTGCTCTTATAGAATAAGCCCTATGGTACTTTCAGATATAAATGTCCAGAGGTATTCAAAACTCTCCATATCTTGTTGGCAATTTCACTGTTGGCATTTTGAAACACATTTTAAGAATGTTACTACTTTGACAAATCAGGTTTTTCAAGTAATGTTTTAAAGCAGTATTAGAAGGATTCTTCATTGAAAAAGCTAGCAAGAGAGTTTCTTGCTTACTTTTACACTCTGATGCTTGTGAACAATTATGGTATTGAAAAGTTATGTTTGTCTTCAAACTAGGACTGGCCTGGGGGTTCACTGATCTCAGTGGCAAGTAAGACAATTACACATTCATTATTGCCATGAGGAAATTCTCTTGCAATATTTAACAACACAAAATCAGGGACAGTTAACAGTGCCAAGTTTGTTATCTGACTATATGGAAAAATACAAAGCTACAACTGTGTCAAAATTATTAATAGAAATACACACACCTCCATTCATCTGGTTCAGGTAAAACAGTGGGAAAATGAATAATGGAAGTTTTGTCTGCCATAAAAGAAAAAAAAAAACAAAGACCAAAAACCAAACATAAAGAACAGAAAAGACCCAATATATTTTGGCTATTCTAAGTCTAGATCATTCTCAACATTGAAAGAATTAGCATTGTTTTGAATGAAATGCCACCCTTAACTTTTTAAGGCCAGGTTGGACAGGGCTTTGAGAAACCTAGTCTAGTGAAAGGTGTCCCTGCCTATGGCATGAGGTTTGGAACTAGATGATCTTTAAGGTCTCCTCTAAACCTAACCATTCTATGACTTCTCTGTATTCTTCCCAGGCTACTTGTCCATGCTTCCACCCTCTGTAGGCTTCCTTTTCGTGCTGGAGTTTTTTCAGGGGCTGCTCGCTCATCCATGCAGGTCTCCCACTCTTCTTGCCTGACTTTGTTGGAATGCATTGCTCCTGAGCTTGGAGAAGGTGACGCTTTAATATTAATGTGAGACTGTTCCTATCTGTCTATCTAGCAGACCCCCTCTACAATGTCTTCTGTCCCTGCCCTCCCCTTAATCCTGAGTATAAGCTTTCAGTTCACTCTTCATCCATCCCCAAGTGGAGCTCCATACACTTCGGCTTCTCACTGACCCTGTCCTCATCCCCCCTGCCTAACCTCTGTGAATCGCCTATATCCTTCCATTCCAACACTCCAGTCACAGGAGCCATTCCACCATATCTCCATGATGCCAATAAGGTCATAGCCCTGCAGTGGTGTGTACGTCTCTAACTCCCCATACTACATGCTTTTGCACATTCAAGTTAGGCCCCCAGAGCTGACTTAGTGGTTGGAGAGGCTGGAATTCCTTTGTGGTTCTCTTCAGGTGCTCTTCTGTGGACCTGCAACCCCTCTCCATGCTCTGGCCATCTCTTGCTGGCATGCTGGCAGTGGAACCAACCTGGTAGCAGTAGGATAGATTGAAGTTCCCCTCCCACAGCTTATATGCTTGGGTGCTGTTTATTTCCATTTGTCTGTAAGCACTTTGTGAATCTTAAGCATTTTATATGTCTTAATTTGCAACCCTGCCTCCTCAAAGTATTAATCAGAAGAGAAGATTGTTCTTTGTGAATTTAACTAAGCTGCTAGTTCACACTGAATTACTTCTTGAGCTGGCATTCATGGTTTTTTTACATATATTCAACAGAATTTTCTGAGCATGGTTTGTTGGAGAGTAATAAATGTGTTTACTAATTGCAATATGCCCTATTGATTCTGAAAGTCTTATAAAACTTTACTTATCTTTATTTTCCTTATTACTCAATCCTAATAATTGCTTTATAGATTCTTAGAAGTTACAAGAACAGGATCTGTTTGAGAGTCTTGATCCCTGTGCTCTTTTAAACTAAGCAGTTCAAAATTCTTACTTGCCTTTGTTAAGCTTGGGGCTGGTTATTTCTTTTTTCTTATTATTTCCATTCATTAATCTCCTTTTTTAAAATAATCATTTCTACTACTTGCTAGCATTACTGTCATAGGTGGTTAAGTCATTGAAGTATTGTTCTGCTCCTGGAAGAGCTTTCTGACATTTGCAGGTTGGAATGTTGAATTCTTTCTGATGCTGAGCATGTTCTGGAAAGCACTCACAAGAGTATCTGCCAAATAGTGTGTTGGAACTACAAATCTTAAAGCACCTTGTGTCCATGAGAACCTTTCTGGTTAATGTAATTTGCTGAAGCATTTTATTTCTGCTGTCTCAGCAAATATTTACCTTCTTGCAGAATTTCCTTGGTATTCTTGTGTTCGTGTTGATATCACTGTTAAGTTTGAATCCATTTCTCTTTTTTTTCTTTGAAAATGATGCTGCATAAGCAGGCCCTTATGTATTTTCTAAGGCTATGTATTTTGAAAGGTTTTCTCCGTTTCTGCAAGTTTTGTAAGGCTTATTACTCACGTAGTGCATGAACGGGTTACAGGTTCAATTTTGCACCAGCTGATGAGCTGAATTCCTGATTCAGCATGGTTCCATGCTCTCTGAGAGGTGATGTCCTGAAAATTAATGATAAAAAATAGCCACTTACAATAGTGATACCTAGTAACCTGTTATTAATCATTGGTTTACCTTTATTTCTGAGACAGATTGCTTATATCTTGTTCTTACCTTAAAAATAATTGCCTGGGTGGTGAAATTAAATTGCCTAACAACAAGTAGTTCTTCCATGGAATAAATTGATTAGCATTGTAATTAATTACTTAAATTATCTTAAATGGTTTAGTATACCAAGGTACACATTCTGTACACAGTTTGGCACAGGTATGTGATTAGCACTCTTACTAGTGTGTGAACTGTGTTCAGTTCCCTGGACATTGTATTCCCATTGTATAGTGTGCTCCCACTGCTGTGAGGACTTAATTTCACTGTGATACTCCTCTGAAATATTTGTAACAGCACATAAGCCATTGTTTATTAATATCATAGTATTATAATTCAACGAGTAGCATGGCAGTGTCTTTCTTGCTCTCCTTTGCCACTACACATTCAAAAAAGAACATTGGCAATTTGACTGTTATGAAACAAGAATCACAGAACAGTTGGCCAAATTACTTGTAAGATTTAACTTTAAATTTCAGAAAACAAATAAAAAATCCAGGTTACAACATAATGTAATGGAAGTATCACCAATTGTCCTTGGAAAAAAATGACCCACCAACCAAAGAACAACAATTTAAAAAAAATCCCAAATGAAACAAAAAATAACCCCCACCAAAAAAACCCAAAGAAAACACAACTGTATGTTCTTACACACCTTCAAAAATATTTTTAAGGAGGGAATAAAATCAGGACTTACTACTTTGTCGAGTATATTTCAGAAGACCTTTCAGTGCTCTTCTTTGATTAATAATATCTGAACACTCATAAGGATCGTACTCTGAAAGAGGCAAAGAATTGGTTCAGAATGTGACTCCACATGTACTTCTGACATGAGAGTCTACAGATTTGGAACTTTCAGTTCCACAGAACCATGTTATCTTTGCAGGTATTTGAAGTATTTATATAGTTATATCTGCAACTATAAAAATCTTCAATTAGCATTCAATTATTGCCTAATTTTGTATTGTCTTTCATTGATAGCAAGAGAGGTTTTTGTGTTGTTTTTATAATCTTTCTGTTTTGTAGCCTCTTTGCTGAGTTACAGGGTGGCATTGTGTTTGATCCATGTGGCATAGCTCCAGGATATAAAAAGTCATGGGTATATGTAGTAATGAAGCTGGAGTTAAAGTTCTGTGGATGTTGTTCACCTACTCATTGAAAAAAAAGATAATTATTAGAACTAACTTTCTGTCTGTGTCAGTGCATACATACAAATTCACATGGCCTAATTACAATCTAGTTACAAAGACTGGATTTTTGAGGGATTAAGCTCCTCGGGACAGTAGCCAGCATGTGAGATATTGAGCACTGACTACATTAATGATAAGACCAAGCTGTGAAATGAGATCAGAGTCAAAAATATTTTAGAGCTTTGATACTTTTACTAGGCTTTTTAGTAGCTTGCAGGTTTCATCCCTGAAGTCATATTATTTTCTGAGTTTTTTGTCTTGCCGAGACATATTTTATCCTAATTTACAGGATGGGATCTCTAACCTCTGTCTTTAACAACTGCTATTGGGCCATAAATGTGAGATTAGTTTTATGTCAAGACTTGATGTTTTTCAGTGTGATCCACCTCCAAGTAAAATTTCCCATTGTTTTTAATTGACAAAATGCCTGCATGAAAGAACAGTTTCAGTATTTTGGGGTCTTTCAAACTGTATAAAAAATAGTGAAAAGACACTTTGCAGCACCTTCCCTGACTTCAGCAAATTATTACTACTCCATTTTTGAAAGGATTGGGAGAGTTGTGGTACTGCAATGTTATACGATTTCTCAAGGTCAGACAGAATGACAGAACTCAGTTTCCATATTCCTACAGTTTTGTAAGGCTATGACTTTTCTTGTCTGTGTGCTGGATGTGTAAGTTGGCCATAATGTAGATTCATGCTTTTTCTTAATCCATACAAAAATGAAACACCAGAGTTCTGAATGCTAATCACTAGAGAGGAAAGCATTCTGGGGTATTTACCCCAGGAAAATTATAATTGCCTGCAAACTGCAACAGTTCAGATAGGGTGTCCGTTAGGTCTGAAACGGCTCATTTGGTAGATTTTTCAAAGTCTTTGTGTCCTAAGGAAATTGAAGGGCTGACAAATTTACAGACTGCTGGAATTCAACTGATGCTACAATTTTGTTCAGTTCATAGCAACCCTGTGCTTGGATATGGCAGCAAGTCAAAGGAATAGAAGAATCTGGTAATGTTTATTATTTATATTACAAGAGCACCTAGAGGCTCTGATTGGGAATGGCATCCTTTATGCTGGTAGCTGTACATATCTATGTGAAGATAACCTCTGCTCAAACAAGCATACAGAATGAGGTGATAAAATAAAGAAGGGTAAATAGAGATTTAAAGGGTTAGGAACTGGGAAACAATAAGCCCATGTGCCTGTACAGGACCACTATACAGTTGCTGATTTGTATCATAGAATCATTTAGATTGGAAAATCCTTCAAGATTATCAAGTCCAACTGTTAACCTACCTATGCCAAATCCACCACTAGTGCAGAATAACTGTGTATCATCTATATCTTTATCAAGTATAGATAAAATTAAAAAAAAAAAAAAAAAAAATCTCCCTAGTTGATAAAAAGAATTTTTGGGAGTACCTGCCAGGAAAAAAAATGCTTCTGCTGAAGACGCTGAAAATATTTCCCCACAACAGCCTCTACAGGAAGGAATAATGAGTTAGTAAAGCATGGTAGGAAGTGAAAAATCAGGGCACTTTCTTCATAGAAACTTTATACTCATTTCATGAATGCCCAAGGAGTTCCAAAGAACATGCAACTCTGGAAATCCATAAAGAATGTGAGAAAAAAAACCCAACGAAACAACACTTTTACATTCCATAGTGTAGCACTAAACACATGTTTCTTGACATACCAGTAGGTGTGTGAAGCTACAATTTCTACCGTTGACTTTATAATGCAGACCTTTGTGGAATAACGTAAGTAATTTGTCCTGTACCTGAGAGAGTCTGAGACTCTAGATGCCTAAAGTTTGTACTTCCTTAATAATAAGAATAGGTGTGTAGTTGCATTTATGGGCAACTGCCTGTTTTTGAAAAATCAGACCTCTTTAAAAGGCAAGTTACACTCATAAATTACCTATCTAGTATTACTGGACTGAAGGGATGAATCTAAGTTGAAATGTGTGATTTTTAAGTCAAGTATGGTGATTTGCAGTTCACATTTTATATCAGACTGGCACAGGGATTTTATCTTTAGCTGCTACCCCAAGTCAGAATTTAAGTTATCATTTACTTGCTACTTGAATGTGTTTGAGTTTTTCCTTCTTTTAATAGTGAAGCAATACTCATTTATTTATAAGTATTTTCCAATAGCTTTAATGAAGGGATGCTACAGATATTTTACAAAGCAAATAGCAATATGAAGGGCTTATCTCATAGAGACTCCCTTTTCTCTTCTTTACTCCCTAAGAGCAGATAACCAGTTGTGATGTAATACTGAATATCAGTGGGAGTTTGTTACATATACCCTCTCAGTGTCCTTCAGAGAGTCTCATCAGCTCCCAAGCTGCTCCAGAATGAGTACAGTTTATAAATTTATTGCTGCAATCTTAGGCATTTGGTGTAGTTTTCAGTAGTAAAAATTCACCTAAAATCTTCTCTTGTCTTAGTAACGCATTGGAAATGGGTCTTTGTGTAAAGAATTACCCACCTGCACTTGGATTATGTTGCGGAGAAGTATCATTGTTAAAGCACTTGTTTACCTGAGGGATCACAAAAAAATGTTTAAATTCCTTTGGATGGAGTTTGGGGCTTTGTGCATTGATGGAAATTTCTCCCACCAATGCTGTGCATGACCAGCTAGATTTCTGTTTACTGAAAACTGCCATTATACTTCTGTGACTTTTTTGGCATGCAGATGTCACAGATGATGGTAGAGAAGAGTTAACATCTTCATCAAGGTGCTTGCATTTCATACCAATATAATACTTAATCTGACTGAAGAATGAGTTTCTACCTGTGAGTGCCCTCTGTGAGCTGAGACACTGCTCATTTCCCTGAACTTCTCTGTTACTGTGACAGTGACATTCTCATCTTACCATGACTTGGCTCTTCATTGTGGAAATGGGTCATTTCTCCTCCTCTGGCTTCATTATTTTAACACATTTTCTGAGCATGGCCCTCACTGTGATCATGTGCACCCTAGAGGCATTTTGAGCTGTTGCAATGGCCTATTATGAAGCAACTGCACCTCAAAATCACGTTGCAGTGTTTTGGCTGAGGCTGAAAACTTATGCTGATTTCCCAATTTATTTATTCTCTTTCATTTCTGGGTGAGGATTAGTTTGTATTTGCCACTTACTTCAGTTGTACTTTCAGATAGTTTTCATCACATATCCACATAGGTCTCAGGGCACGAATTTGGTGTATGTTTTACTCACAGCTCCAAAACAATAGTAGCTCTTTTTATGGGACCCCATCATTATTCTTCTTCCATAACGTATGTCAGCCGCTGTCATGGTTTAAAACCAGCCAGTAACTCAGAACCACGCATCTGCTCGCTTGTCCTTCCTCTCATTTGAGACAAGGGGGAGTACAAAATTACAAAATGAAATATATAAACCTTTAGAATCAAATTTAAGTAATGTTAAGTTTGATGCCTTTGTAACAGTAGTAATGGAAAATTACTGAGATGCATGATATACAG
>JAOEHX010065081.1:0-20933 GCA_025448015.1 Bolborhynchus lineola | reverse complement strand
AATAGCAGAAATAGAATCATGAAGAAGATATTCATTTGATTTAGGTACAGTCAGGTATTTGCTTTTAAGGGCAGTTTTATATATATTGCCTCTCATTACTTCCTTAAGTATTTTGAAGAAATCTATATAATGTAAAGAAATACAAAGGCAAACTGCATTGTAACTTAAAGGGAAATAAACTATCTGAAAGAAATCTTTCCATTGTATCTGGCTCTTCTTCTTTGAGCTAAGCTCTTTGTTGTGATACTGGGATTTTGCTTACATACTTACATCCCATTTAAACAGCATTCATTCTTATGGTTAGTAGCAGAACAGATGACTCTTAATCATCACAGTTCACTTTAGAAAGACACCGATTTCACTTTTTCTTTCCAGTACTCAGAATATGGATTTTGATTAAAAAGAAGTTTAAAACTTTTTATTGTGCATTAGCTAATATTACTAGAATTTACTTTGTGTCAAGCCACTTTGGGGACATTAAAGTGTAAGCCTATGAAGTATAGATGATGCTTTATCTAAAACTGATAATTAAAAAAAAAAAAAAAGAAAGAAAGCAAGCACAGCACTTAAACTGCAGTGGCTGTTTGTAGGACTTGAAATCAAAATTCAACATATCCACAGACCAAACTTCTCAGCATTTGCTTCTGAGTACAAGTAATCATAAACCTCAGCCACTTGTTTTACTTTTAAAACAAGACACTCAAAAGCCAGCTATATTTAATATCTCCTGGTCTTTAGTTCTAAAATACATGTTATAACCAAAAGGCTTGTTTTTCCTTTATTGAAAGCAGTGAGATAAATATCACTGCACTGAGAGATAGGCCAGACTACACAGCCAGAGAAGATAGTGCAACTGCTTGATGAAACCTAGCAAACACTGATCATTCTGCCTATCTCTTTCTGACGTCTAACATTGTATTGTTGGCTGATGAATGCTTTTTCAGGCTGATCACTTGAAGCTGCTGAAAGTAAAGACATCTGCCTTTTTTATGCTTATGTGGTCTTAGACAAAACTCCCTCTGTTGTTCACTTGACAGAGGAGAATACAGCTCATCTTACTGTAGAAAGCCTGAGACCAGACTTTCAACATCAAGTAATTTTGCCAGACAATACTTTTTCAATGATCAAAGCATAAAAGGGATGTGGCATTCACATCCAAATTCATATTCACTCTTCTTTGTAGACAAAGGAAAGGAAAAAGAAGAAACTAGTTTAGCCCAAAGAAACTATCTATTTCTTTTCTAAAAATCTCAATTTTACTGAAAAATACAATTTCTAATCAAGGATATAAGTAGCAGCATTTTTTAATTTTTTTAAATTCCACTGCTGCCATCCAGTCCACTAACAAATGTCTTTTTACCGAGGCTCTAATTTTTTATTCCCAATGTGAATTTTCAAGAATCCTTTTTTACTAGATCTTTTTTTTTTCCCAAAAGACCTTTATTGAACTAAATAAACAGATTGCATTTAGAAATGCAGTCACTGAAATGCAGTCACATTCATAAACTTATAATTACTGATGATTAAGGAATATTTTTAGCCTCCTACATTTTTCTTTATTGACTGATGTGGTTTACATTGATTAATCAATATGTTTTACATTGATTAATCAATGCCAAATCAGCAAGTTCTTTTTTTGTTTAAGGAATCATGCATTTGCAGATATCGAAAACTGGTCTCTGAAAATGAAGCATGTAAAAACTATTTCTATATACACCAGCTAAGTATATGTAGTTTAACAGCATTATCGACAACATAATTTGCTTGTATCTATAATGGCATTTGTTTATTGCCATGTAGTATTATCAAATTAAATTTGTTTCATTAATTTTTTATTGACTATTAGAAACTTCTTTATTAGAATTATAATTTGCTTATGTGCTGAGTTAAATTACTGGAATTCGTTTATGAATGGATATAACATTGCTGTTTTCAGCACTCTCACAAGGTATTGAAAAACTGTGATCATATAAAAAAATAAGACACAAATATTCAAATACTTTGCAATTTTATTTGTACTTTTAAAATAATGCATATTTGCATTACTGTTAGGATTGTGAAAGACATTTAAATACTTGCAAAAAAGTCTTATCTATGGCTCCTACTCTTCAGAATATATCTGAGTAACCCAAAACTTTTCTCAACATGGGAACTACCTGTTTGTTGCTTTGATTGTCATCACTAATTTAACAAAAAAAAAAAAAAAAAAAAAACACACACACACAAAAAAAAGCCCTTAAAAAATTCTGCCAAAAAGAAAAATTATTAAATACGCACATTCTAATGCTCGTGTTCCAGAGAGTGGCTATGACCTCCATATTAATTTTCATCCAATTCCCAACGTGCCTAAAAATCAGTTGGGATCTCTATTTTGGAGATCCCTGTATGACATCTATGTATCTGCTCTTATTTGGAGAAGTGGGAAGAATTACTGTAGAAACTTCATGTTTTTTGTTTATGGCCATTGCTCCTCATCATTTTGCTGGGCACCATCCTCTTTACAACTGTCTTTGAGATATTTACATGCATTAATGAGGTCCACTCTCAGTCTTCTCTAAACAGGCCCAGCTCCTGCAATCTTTCCTCTTAAGAGAGATGCTCCAGACCCCTAAACACCTTTCTGGGCCTCCACTGGACCCTGTCCAGTACCTTATTATCTTTCTTGTGCTGAGGAGCCAGGACTGGATGCAGTAATCCAGATGTAGCCTCACTAGGGCTGAGTAGAGGGGGAGGATCACTGCCCTCAACCTGCTGGCCACACTTTTCCCAAGGCACTCCAGGATACTGATGGCCCTCTAGAAGCAAGGGCACATTGCTGGCTCATAGAAAACTTGTCATCCACCAATACTCCCATGTCCTTCTCAGCTGAACTGCTCTCTAGTAGGTCAGCCCCCCCAAAATAAAGAAATAATTTTGGTGATACATAGTCACCTTTTTGCCTAACAGAGGAGAAATTTATACCATGCACATTGAGTCATAATAACTTATTTAGTGTGAATTTCAGCTTAAAAATTCCATTTTCCTTCAGAATCTCAATATAGCCTTGTATTCACCCTTCCCTTATTTACAGTCATTCTGATGTTCATAATCAATCTATGAAATAGTTTTTGTGTGTAAAGGGGAAATAAACTGTTACTATTAAGAAATGTATATTAATAAATCTGCTTTATTGCAGTCTAGTATAGCTCCAGTCCTGCACTGTATTATTTTCTTTTAACAAAAAACTACTTCAAGACACAGTCATACACTGTGCATATCCTATAGAACAAATTAATATCTAATAAAGTGTTTGTCTACTAAAGAACAAAGTACCACCAACTTGTATTCTAATTTGCCATCAAATTCCATTATAAATTATTAGAAGCTTAAATTCATTGTGGCTTACAATTATAGAAATATACAATACTATACATATACATGTATTTTTATTTACGATAAACCGGAATTGAACAAGCTATTGTCACAGGCTATTCTTGCCCACCTTTTAAAAATATCCTGATAAGTAATTTATATTAAGAACTTAACTATTATGTTCTCTGAAGCAACCAAAGTATTACTAAGGTGACATAAAATGTCATTAAACTGTCGACTAAGTTGATTTTTTTCACTTACTTTGTTTTTCCCTCCATGATTGCAAAACGTTCTTAGAACTGGCCTGAAACCACATTAACCTCTGCCATAGCTATATGCAGTCTCATAATGGATGGATTTCTACCTAGGTAATTTTACACAGATGGATGACATGAGCCTCACCTGCTGGGGATAAGATGGCACCATCAGGATGGAGTCACATTGCGTTTCTAATAGCAGAATAATACTTTTGTAATAACAAATGTGTCAATCCAGAAGAAAATCATAACAATTTACTGGAATTGAAAAAGCAGCTGGGACCTTTGGCAAATGTTGCTATTCTTGCCTGCCATGGAGTGTTTATTCCAAAAGCATCTGTAGCACTGCAGGCAACATTTTTTTCTGAGTGAAGAACCCTGTGTGTTAAGTGTCAAGTGCCTCACATTTCCTTCAAAAACAGCATGAAAGCATTCCTGATTTTGAAACTTTTTCCTTTATTGTCTTGTGAATGAGGCAGGAGATAATATCTAATAAATATAAGACTACAAAAAAGCTACATATTTTTCAATTTATTTAGAAATGAAAACTATTTCATCTTCAATAATTTGAGATTATTATGCTGATGTGCATGTATGTGAATCAGTCTTCAGCTAATCTTTTTTTCCTCAATAAAACCTCCATTCCTTTTGTGTCCCTTTTTCTTTTCACCTTTATTCTAATATTTGAGTGAAATATGAACACCCTAAAACTACAGAGAATTTCTTTCAGTTTGGCAGTGTATTGTCAGTAAATTCCTTGCCTATTATTTTCTTCCTAGATTCTTGTCAATTACTGAAGCTTAAGTCCCTTATAATAAAGAAAGAACAAGTAATTTTGGGAAGCATTTAAAATCGAAAATAATGCAATGTTTACTTCAGTAAGATGCTTCCTTGCAGAAAGCTTTTTAGAGCAGAATAAGGAAAAATGAAGATACAAAGATAAATAAGGAATAAACTACTAATGTTGCTGTCAGTCTTCTTAGATGGCTTGTTGGCTTTCCGATGGAACATTTCTGACAGGGTTTATGGATTGGCTTGTATCCCTTTCACTTTACTTTTTTGAGAACATGAAGCAAGCTCCTTGTACCAAACCTTCCAAAGATAATTTCTAAACTGCTGAAATTTTAGTCCTGTTTTTTTCATCTTTTATTACACATCTTCTAGAACAGTAAATAGAACATTCGTGTGTGCTCTCACTGATTGCTAGCTGCATTAGAGGCTACTAGATTTTACAGCCTTGAAATGTTTATTTAGGATTTTCAGCACTTGTAATGGCTACAGAACACATCTGGGGGAAGTATACACCAGGTCCTCTAATCTTTTAATACAAACATATTGTTACAACACAAAACCAAGTGACATGTTTGTTCACAGCCCTTCTCTCTTACACTGCTCCATTTACAGAAAATGTCTTCAGAAAGACTTTTCATTGTAACTACTGAAGCAGTATGGCATCTCAGTTCTCTTTCTCTTTTGGAACAAAAGAAAATTTCTTCAGTAATTCTTTGCAGGTAATATGGTTTCACCTTCTTGAAGTGTCTTTGTTTTTGGGGTTTTATTTGGGGTGGGTTTTTTGGGGTTTTGTGTGGGTTTTTTTGTGTGCGTGTGTGGTTTTAAGAAAACAAACACTCCGATCCTTTTTCTAATTTGCACCCTATTTTAGAAACAAATACTTACAAATATATAAGAAACCTGTAAGGATAGTAGTTGTTTCTTCTGCTGTTTTCCATTCCACTTCTTTCCAGCTCAATACTTAAATAAGCACTGAAGAACAGGTATTGAAAGAGGGAGTAATCTATATTCTGAAGCATTAATCCTGATGAAACAAAGTACACCCTAAATTAAAATGGTCATTTAATTTGAATACTGCATTTTTCCTGTGTTCAAAATTATCTGGATACTTGATTCAAGATAGTATATAGTTTCAGGAGACTCCAAGTTCTCCATAACTTCTAAAACTGATGCTCTTACTGAGGTTTTTGTCAGACGGAAAAAAAAAAAAAAAAAAGCCTGAAGAAAAAACAATTCTTCCTAAAAAACCCCATAATGATCCAACTTCGTTCTTCTGTTATTGAAAAATATTTCAAGTAATTCAAAGTTCTGCCTCATCCCTTTGTTTTCTGACACTGCTCTGACCAATTATTTAGGTGATTTGAGATAGTAATATAGTGGGAAACAATTTCCTTATTTTTTTATCATATTTCTTTTTTTCTGCAGGGCTAAACTATTGCTGCCATGAGAAGCTTAACTGTCCATCTAAAATCAGCAACATAAGTAAGAAATCACTTCATTTGACATGAGATATAATATTGCCTAGTTCAAGTCTATAAAACAAGCTAGACTGGAAAGCTAAGGTGATCTGTCGTGATGATTTCTTGTAAGCATAAGAGTATTGCTCTTTCTGACATATATTATTAGCCAAAATTTGGAGTTCAGGAGATAGTATCAATTATGAGAAGAAACTTCCTCTGAGGAACTGTTTAATTAGATGGAGTCCTGTTACTTATAAAAAAATATTTTTTTAATCTTGATCACTGTACAAATCAGATGAAAGATATTTGGAACTGTGAACACAAAAACCCTGAACTAAAACTCTCTAGAGACAGCCATGCCTCTAGTATTTGCCAGGTAATAGGCTTTGGTTTTAAACCTTTCACTGCACTCGCTTGTGAGTGATGGAATTTATATTTCTCTCACAAAAGTAATATCTATCAAGTAATATCTGTGAAATATTTCTACACATATAACTCACTCTCTAATCAAGCCTCAGTCTTTGGTATTTTTTTTGCCTTGGCACTGCAGACCTTATAAAAAGAACATTTCAGAGTTTCTGAAACATTAATAGAATGCCTATCTCCAGACCATTTTGAAATTTTTGAACAATTAAGATTCTGTTTCATATCCATGGTAGTTTAATATCTTCCAAACTGAAATGTGAAATATTTAGGTGGTATTAAGGAGACAGATAACTTATTTTCCTTTTTAAGCTTTTTTAACATGCTTAATATTAATCTATAGTCGCAAAAAGAGAACTGACAGTCTGGAGCAATAACATTTTTAGAGGCCAGTCAGTTGTATCCTTCATATTATGTTAATTAATTGCAAAATGTTATGATTAAAAGTGAAAAGCATGTATAAAACCCCCATGATTACTTAAGTAATGAATGAATAACAGAACAGAATAAAAAAGAGAATGAGAAAGCTATTTTGAGAAGCGCTGAAGTACATATGTAGCAAGCAGGTATCATTAGGACTGGATCCATTTATGTGTTAATCTGTCAGTAGTTAAGAGTTTGATCAGTTCAAAAAATCTAGTAATATTATTTTCTATCAGGCTACAGAGATTTGACTGAAAGGAAAAAGAAATCTGCTTCACAACAAAATCATGTTACCTGTCTTAGTTACCAGTAATGTTGCAGTTCAGATAAATAAGTCTACATGCCCTTTACAGTAATGGCTAACACTGCTAAGAATGTATTCATCTTCAGAATGTTTGGGGGTTTATTTAAGGTAAATACATAAATTCTCTTAACTCAAAATTCTATTTCTTTATTTTACTGTTGATTCAGCACTTCGAAATGTAAAATCACAGATAACTGGAACAAAACACAAACAGCTTCAAATGAGTCTTTAAGCACTATTATCAGAAAGCCAAGCAAACCAAAACCACATTCATTTCTGGTTATTAACACAGTGTTAGGCTTAATAAAGCCTTTTAATGGTGCTCTAAATAGAAAAGGATTACAAAAGAAGTAAAGCAAAAAAACCCTCCTTTCCATGCCAGGCTAAAGTTATCTAAATATGAACAAATAAAACTTAGGAGCTAAGTCATCATGGGCTTCCTGAACTGTTAGTTGAGAGAGAATTATTCTGGCAAGGAACTGATTTCACCTGCTCTTTGCTTCCTTGTTCCTATAGTTACAAATGTGTCGTACACTTGATCTAATTTGTGGGTAGCCAGATTTTGGCAAATTCTGTTAGCACAGGGCTTATATTTATTTATGTAGAAATTTTATCTTTCAAACAACTTTTATCAATATTTTCAAAGTTATATCGCTACCATCAGGGTAACAGATGGTCAAAGATGCTGATAAATTTGTAACATAAGTAAAATAACACAGATGCAAGGTCTTGAAAAATATCTGCTTTTCCCCTATTTATTCATGCTTTACTGAAGACAAGTCTGAAGTTAAAACTGTCCTGCACAGAAAATTATTTTAATATGAAGTGACTTACATATTTTTAAATTATAAAATTAAAAGAAGTCCTAGTTTTAACATGGCTTCTTCATTTTACACAGCACTCCATCCAAGGATCTTGGAGGAGAATGAGTCAGTTTTCACTCCTTTATTTCCAACATATTAACTGAAAGAACTGACATGCTAGTTCTACAAAAGCTGTATTTTTCCTCCAGTTGGAAAGAGTTGCATCATTTTTGTGAAATGGTCAGAAAAACATTACAGATGTTACGAAAATAGACAGTACTAACAGCAGTTCCTGAATGATATGGAGCTCTTTGCTAAAAAAACAAAAACCACTAACAAGCTGTAGAAATACTCTTTCTTTATGACTGATGCTTTCTCAGAAACAATACTATAGCCATTGCTCATATTTTTCTTTCAGATCAAAGGATATGAGGCAATATAACTGTTCTATTTGCCTTAAGCATTTGCAATTGAAAAGATAGTTATATGTTCAGAGAATATCTCAGGCCTGATCACCTACTTTCTGTATAGATTTTTACTGTTTCATCTTTATAAGTTGTGCAGTATCTACTTGAAAAAAAAGAAGAAAAATTCTATTTCTTGCAGTGATGCATTAAGAGAGAACAGAGAAAAAGGGATTTTTTCAGTCACAAAGTAACAATAGAACAGGTAGTTGTCTTTTGCTTCTTTTTCTCCCATTAAACCTGAGCCACAATTTTGTTAGCTGCTGTTAAAATTTGTTACCTACCATCTTGTTACCTGTTGTAAAACAACTGCTATTTGTCCAAAGTTACCACAGAGCACATACCCGAGATATTTGCTATTATTTACTACACAGGTGTGCACAACAAACCACATATTATGTATTTGCCCAGAGTTTGTTTCTTTTTTTGGTAATGACTGCCTCATTTTTAATATTAATGTAGAATTTGAACACAATATACAAAAATCAGTGTCAAAAAACGATATAATGTGACATATACTTTACATTAATAAGCGCAAATACAGAAAACTGTATGCTAAGTATTTTCTCTGAAGTTTATTACACAATCAGACTTTGCTGCAAGAACAGTCATCTATTCTGGAAAAGTATTCTAGAATTATTTACTGAATTTTCGTCAATTTGGATTAGAGAAACTTAAATCTAAAATGTAATAGATTTAAAATTACTAAGATCAATAGACAATATGAGTTTGTTTCATCTGAAGAAAAAAAGACTGGGAAGGTAAAAAAAGGGCTTGAGGTTTAGCTAAATAAAGACATGAACAGAAATAAATTTACTTGAACAGATAGGCATAAAATGGACAGTAATAAATTCAAGCTGTAAGTTACATAGTGCCTTGTTTTCAGAGCATGGAAATTCTAAAACTATTTTCAGATTAATTTCTTGACCTACTATTGTTCATATAGCAACACTGAATATAGTAACTAATAGTAACGAACATATGTGTGTACCTGTAACTACTTGAAAAGACCACAGATCTCTTTCATTCCTTGGTTAAAGAAATATGATCAAATCAAAACCATCCATCCCTGTTATTTAATAAAGACTTCTCAGCAAGGGTAATATAACTTCAAAAGTCAGCACTCAAATTGTCAGTGTACATCTGCTTTCAGTATGTAAATAATTTTCAAATTAAAAAGCATGCGTTCTTTGTGTTCCTAGTCCCAAATGGCTGATAATTAAAAAACACCAAACCTGTTCACAACCAACAATTTTCTTAAAGAGCTCATGAGTTGAATTTTCACTAAGAAAGGATAGAAGAAAATACATGACTGAAAGTATCCTCTTTTATTTCTCAAAAAAACTTGCTTTTGTTGCAACATAATTTTGAAAGCACTTTAAGCTTCTTGCTCCATGAACTTCAAATGACAAAACCACATGCTGCTCTCTGCATTTCACTTACACTGTTTGTATATTAAATTTGGTATCACATTTTTCCTTGTACTTTCCTCCTGAATGTGCTTCTATTTTTCTTTTGCATGATTCACAGATTCACACAATTTTCATAGTTGTGATCTACACTTCAAACACTGCTTTCAAACTCATCTTTCATTCAGGAAGCCTTAGGGCTTTTTCTCCAGTAGATTTAAGGAGCAGTATATCGCCCCTTGATGGTCTTTAATTTACTTCACACTGTACAGACTCACGGTTCTTTTAAATTTAATAAAACACCAAGCTATCTCTTAACCTTTGGAGAAGCTCCATTTCTCAAAATCAC
The DNA here is from genome assembly GCA_025448015.1 of Bolborhynchus lineola. Lineage (NCBI taxonomy): Eukaryota > Metazoa > Chordata > Aves > Psittaciformes > Psittacidae > Bolborhynchus > Bolborhynchus lineola. The sequence continues at coordinate 10,898 of JAOEHX010065081.1, read as the reverse complement.
ATTTCAAACAACAGGACCAAAAAGTACAAATGTAAAAAAGAATGAGATTCACAATTTTCCTAAATAATATTCTATGTTAATTTTTTGAGAGAGGAAAATATCTGACAGCTCCTTAACATTTTATTGTCATACTGCAACTAGATTATTAAAGTTTAAAATAAAGAAGTTTCTTGTGAACACAAACACATGTGCACAAATATGATTAGTTCTTTCCTCCTATCACACTTCTGAAACTTTCCAAACAAACATGAATATCCAGATAAATCAGGTTTAATCTAATATTTTAATTGCTTTAAGTTTAAGCTTAGCATGTTCATTTCCCTTGACTGTCAACTTTCTCAGTTGTGTTAGTATATCCCCTTAAATTTAATTGACACATGGAAACATTACACTGGAATCCACAAGTTTTCTTTTTTACTACTTGAATAACATTGTAGACATTTGAATTAAGAACTTTGGGACATTATTATCAAAATTAAGCTGCTAGAGACCAAAAGGCTTGCTATAGAGCTGAAATAGTTGCAGCAAGAATTCATGGACTATCATTAGCATGGTAGATAGCATTGCTCTATTTTCTATTTACACAATTTGCAGTTCACCTCTTTCTCATTTCCATGAGTGCAGAAACAAAAATTAAAGCCTACCATAAATGTTACAAGCTTTGCTTGCGAAGATAACTGTAACTAGGGTTTGATGTCATCATAAACAATGAAGAAATGTTCCCTCATCAGTTTAATCTCATATAGGGTAATGTTTTTGAGTGCCTACCATGCTGTTAATCTATTGTAAGGATAACACTTACTCCACCATGGTGGGATGGGGGAAAGAATCAGAAAAATGGGAATTCGTGAGTTAAAGACAGTTTAATAGGTAAAGCAAAAGCTGTATGCTCAAGCAGAGTGAAACAATGATTTCCTTCACTTCTTCCCATGGGCAGGCAGGTGTTCAGCCATCTCCAAGAAAACAGGGCTCTAGCATGTGTAAATGCTACATGGAAAGATAAGCACCATTACTCCAAGCCTCCCCCCTCCCTTTTTCTTACCTACACCTTTACATTGCTGAGCACAAAAAAAACTTAGCTAAAAAAGTTTTTACTTTTAAACACTTTACTTTTAAAGACTTCTGGTTAAATATTTTACTGTTTCATATTAAGGTCTTAAAAAAGAATATTAATTTGTAACATATTAATATTAGTAGTAGAATAATTACAGGAATCATGCTCATGTTCTGCTTTCTTAAAGTGTATCTCAAGGACATCTAAGGAAATATTTCATAAATGTACAGATGGGAAAATTGAGACAACTGAAGGATGAACTATTCCTCTGACTTCACTATTTTTTTTAAATCCTTCTCTGCACTCAGAGTTGGTTCAAGCTCAAAACCTAACATGAAGCTTCCATGGACTATGACCTGCCATGATGATTTTGCACCTATTCTCAGCAAACACATCATAAGTATACACGTACAGGTTAACCAGAGATTCTTGTGGTTTTCAGCGTCCACAGAGGTGTGCAGCAACCCTTTTCTCTTCTTGTACACACACAGAAGTCATACAGTGCACTCTCTTCAATACTTTTCACAACTGAATGAGCTAGAGAAATAGCTTTCTGCTACTTGTTCTGTAGCTTTAGTTCTGTTTATTGAGGGTCTTTCTGATGAACTCTGTGCAGGCTTTTATTGTTTTGTCATTGCTGAACAGACTAGCTTGATGAGCTGGAAGGTGAAAGTGAATTGCTTTTTCCACAATAAATAATGAGCATATTCAGGGAGAAAAGGTCTCAGGCATTGTAGAATATGATGGGAGAAGGAATCTGATCACCACAGTGATAACATAAAATCCTGCAGCTTGACTGAGAGGGGCAAAGATCCAACTCTCAGAGGCAAGGAAGGAACTGTTGGAGATATCCACAAATTGGTCAGACTCTCTGTGCCTTATTATTATTATATTTCTTTCACAAGAAAAATGGTGGAAAAGGTCATGTAAAATTTCTTTACTCTGTTCATGCAAACCTTTTCCTGATCTAATTTCTCTAGTTAATTTGTGAAGGTTTTGTTTTGATGTTTTTGTGGTTTTTTTTTATTGGTGGTGGTGGTGGTTTTTTGTTGGTTTTTTGTTTGTTTGTTTGTTTGTTTGTTTGTTTGTTTTTTGGCTTTTCTTTTTCCTCTGTTTAAAAATATGTTTTATTACATAAAATGCAAAATGGGTTTAAAAGATGAATCTTAAAATCTCAAGAGCTAAGTATAGAAAAAAACCCTAGTCATCTGTAGCCAGATTAAGGTCTTGCAATATCATTTTAGATACCATGGAGGCCTGAGCTGTGATTTTATTTCATTAAACAGACCCAGGTAGGACCTGATGCAGGTTTCCCATTTCATCTGAAGTTTCTTTTCTGAGATCAACATCTAGGTATAGCTTTTGCTTCCCCGACAGGATTAATGCATTGGTTTTTTTTGGTGTGGTGTTGAAGTTTATTCTTGTGATTATCACAAGTTCTGTCACTGTAGCCTCGGGGATGAAGGCATTACGATTCTCCTTTTACTGTATTTGAGTAAAAAGCAAAAGAGAATGGCATCTCCAGTGCCATCTTTGCATAAAACAGGTGAACCTTTGTTTGAAATGCCCAATATGGAAACAGGCAGTAAAGCTAAAGCCTGCCATTTCCAGATCTCTGAAGATATCTGCTTGTATTTAACTAAGATCTGATAGAGAAACCTTTCCTGGGGTCATTCTCCATCCAACCTGCAAACTGCAAGCCTTTCCTTTCCATCTCTCCCATTCTTTACTTCAAGAGCTTCTACTCCCTGCTCTTGAGAAGATTGCCCAAATATGAAAACTGTGGGAAGTACCAGCTGATGTTCTGGCGCAGAAACTCAGCTCAATATTTTTACAGATTAACCACCTACAAGATGCGTTTTCTTGGGATCATACTTGGGCATCAAATATGAACAATGGGACTGGTACAAGAAATACTCACAAGCTCTTTTTTTAGAGGTTTTAAGGATTTATAAGTGGCCATGTGTCTTTGCTAACCAAGCATCTGAAGTAGGAAAAGATGTCATTTACCAACAGCTGTTCTTCCTCAAAATATGTATGTACATTCTCAACATTCTTTCCTATCTCTTTGTCGTGCAACAGTTCTAAAATGTGGAACTTTCTAGCTGGCAGGAACTACAAGGGGAGGCCATGTGGACCACACACAGTGTAAATGTACCCTCAAATTCAGACCTAAGAATAATTCTATATTAAAAAAAAAAAAAAAAAAAAAAAAAATCAGACTAACAGTTTTTATGTATAAATAACCACAAGTGTAACTTAGATTCTGGTCACACTATTTCAGTTCATGGCTTTTGATGACACTGCCAGCAATACTGGTAACTAGCACGAAATAAATGACTGTTCAGGGGATATGCATAATTACCACTTGGGAAGTGTACTGTGGCAATTAAGTTCATTCTTACAAGCCCTCAATTAACAATAAATTGCACTTACTACTGACGTGGGATTAATTAAAAACAACACCCTAGCAACTCAGGTTAAATTAAGGAAATACAGGAAAGAAAAATAATCTTTGCTTGTTTAATACATTTGAAAATGTGTCTGTCTTTTTCTTTTCACATAGGAAGACCTTAATAGCAAAATCTAATCTTTTGCTCAAATAAAACCCTCATAATTATATTGCTCCTGACTTTTTTTTTTTTTTTTTTTTTTGGGGGTGCGGCACAGAGATGTGATAACTAAGTAGAGGGAATGAAGATGAAAAACACTCTTTTTCCATATGTTTATTTTCACAGCCATGAAATGCTGTGGATAAATGACACAGAACATCATATAATCTAATTGCATGAGTCCAATACTTTTCCCATGCCATATTACTCAAATATTTTTTTCTCTGTTAATACAAAGGTCAAATATCCATTTCTTCCTTACTTCAGAAACACTTATTCTAAGAAAGGTATTAATTTCAGCAGTATTGCTTCTTTTATTAAAATTAGAATTCCTAGCAATCTAATAAATCAAATCAGTATTTCATGTACTTCAGTCCATATGTTCCTATTAATCTTATCCCTAGTGTATGTAAAGTAGGATAAATTTTTCTAAAACTAAGATTTTCTTTGTACAACCTCCAGAAATTTATGAGAAAAAATAAATTATTTTAAAAGCCTAAGATTGGAAAAAGAAACCTAAGGTCTGTAGAATTCAAACACATTACACTTCTTACATTGTTACTTTAAGCCGTTACTAATAACAGCTTACTTTGAAGTTGAATCTCACTTTATCATCTTGAACAGTGTGTTACCATGAAGTAAACAGTATAGTCTGTTATACAAACTAAATCAAAACCCTTACTATTAGCAAATGTCCTAGAGGAAGTGCAGCTATTCTACAACGTGAATTTTGTTATTCAGCTAAAATGTCATATTTGCAAGAAACTAAGCATAACAAAAACATTAGTGTTTTTCAGTATGCTTACCTGACTTGAAGGAGTGAAGATAAAATACAGTTCAGATATGTCTCTCTCATTATTTTCAAAGAGTTTCATTTGCAATTGACCTTTTGCTGATTCATAATGAAGCATTTAGTAATGTTTTAAGTCTTGCAAAAAGGGAAATTAACCAGTGTGCAGACTAATGATAATGTTCATGGGAAATATCAGCTATTGCTTAAAAGCAGGATGTGATTTACAGGGAATAATATTCAAAAGAACTGACGAGTCCATGTAAATTTTTATTGCAATATCTGCACTGTTTTTGTTACAATTGCCACTGATAGGCATTTGAAAATAAGAAGAGTTCTATGCAACCTTCATATTCTTCTCAGATGAACCTGAATTTTACACTTGTAATGTTTAGTGAGTTTGAATGGATAACAGGCACAGTTCAGAAGAAAACTGCATGAAAATTTCATACAGAAATATGTAATCATTGTTTTCTGTTATTAAACAATATGATAATTCATTTAAGATCTTAGTTATTCAGTGCAAACTATATAAACAGAGAAATTAAATGTATGAGGACTTTTTTTTTTTTATTGGTAAACCCAAAATATTTTCCACCTTCTTCCCAGAGAAGAGAAAGGGTGTAAGGTGTATTATGCTCAGCAGAAATGTGTCACCATCTTCAACATGAGTAAAAATACCCAAATTTCTATGATTATTATTTTATTTTCTAAATTGTGAATAGAGAAAGTATGGTCTAGAATCAAACAAACATGGACTGCTTGTATTTGCAGATGCTATAATATTGGAACCTTCATGAAAGTTATTCCCCTAAACCTGAAATTTTCTCTACACAAAAGGGTTTGGATTTGCTATGCTTTACTCATTTCTGTCTGAAATGACCTATGTATGTTTAAACATGCTAATTCTTACCATGAATTAACTATTTAGGCAATGTAGATTTTATAAACTTACTTCACAGAGAATTAAGTTAACATTAAATGAAATCAGAGCAAGCTTGTATTTGTATGGGAAAATCACTACTTTACAATTTTCTTAGCAGTCCTCCTGTTGCCATTCTGATTGCATTTTCCATAGATTACCTGATATATGTTTACCTGTCTTCCCATCTGCTGAATTGACTGTTTGCAAGTTACCTGCTTAAATGCTGGCAGGGAGCATAAATTAAACTATTCATCATTGGATGCTTGTAAAATGAAAAACACTGACATCAAAATAAGTACATAGAGAAAAATGCTGCAAAGGAACACCAAGAGAGGTTATATCCATATATTTAGCAAGGTCAAATGAAGAAAATGTTGGAAAAAACCTCAAGATCAAAAATCTAAAATCCTAACATGTTTAAACCATCTATCCAGATTTTGAGAAGAATGAAATTGGAAAGCATCCAGTTTATCTTTTTCTTTTTCTTATTTGTCTCCTGCTGGGGCAATCATAGCAGCAAATTACTTCCTCTCTCTGTGTACAGAAGGCAGTAAATTTTCAGTAACCCTTCCTTTCCAAAACAATAAAGTCACAAAGAAAGCTTTCAAACCTATTGAAATTACTAAGTAGAGCGCTAACAAAATGAATCACAATCTGAATGATTTCACTCACAGTTTACTCAATATGTACTTCGAAATCACAATTTTCAAAATATTTTATAAGAGATATTCTGTGATGCTCTAACATAAAGCTGCACAGTAGATATATCAGAGCATCCATTTTTGCAATTTATGAGTTGTATGCAATGAAAATTTACTTATCCTTTTTATTAGATATGTTTTAGTAAAAAGAAAAATAAAAAATTGTGGAACACTTTACAGCTGAAAATTCTATGAAAATGTGCAATAGAAAAGCATTACTGAATTGAGAGATCAAAGACATTCTGCCCTAAGAATTCTGTTGTCATTACAAACAGGTTTAAATTATCTTTACAAACATTTTTCAAGGAAGTATGAGATAGAAGTTACAATTCTGGAAGTCACCAGTTGTGTCTTTAGCATTAGGAGAAACTACATAAATATCTACTTACAGATTAATCTTTCTCTTCCAGTTCTGTAACACCTGAAAAAGATTCCTTCCAGGTAAACATTTTCCATAGCCTTCCTATATAATTACCTTCTCTGTTCTTTCTCACATAGATGAGCAATAGATTATTTAGTACCAGGGCATGCCACTATTAGTTTGGACTTATCAATTCCCTTGACTTCCCCAGTGCAGACATACTTATCCCCTAAATTCCTGCTTAGTAATCCACTGGTGTAGCATAGAAACAACTGCATGCTGTTGTCCTTTTCAACCATTATTTAACTCAAAGCTACCCATCTAGCACTTGAAGACTTTAGGGGTGAAAAAACGGCAGATTGCAATGGACTTCTTCAGCCTTCAAAATAAAAATTACTTGCCATCTTTTCAAATTCCTTACTGGAAAAAAGGAATCATAAAAATTATGGAAAGGGAAGAATGAAAACTTTTTTTTTTTTTTTTTTTTTTTCTGAGATAGAATGACATAAAATAATATTTGGCTTTTGACTGCTCAACTGGCATTCCTCTTATGATCACATGCATCAGCGTTCCAGTTTAGAAATCTGACAAGAAGAAATAAAGAATGGACTTAGAATTTTCAGAGAATCATCAGGCATACAAAACAAAAGAGATGAAGCATGCAAAGGGTTTTCTGAGCCTGAGAGCAGGTGTTGAGAGGAAGATGTGTGTGAACAAGCATGTATTTAGTGAAAGATACGTGTGAACACACGTTGCACACTAAAGTGAAAGGTGTGTGTGAAGAAACATGTACTAAATATGCCCTATGCCCAGGGGGTGCACCCATCACAGGTACACTGTTCCTCCTGCCTATGACTGCAAAGCACATGGACAGGGACCTAACACCAAAGAGCGGCTAGTGTTAGTCATGGCTCTTGAATAACAGGATACTGCAAAAGTATCGCTAATGAATATTTTCTTTATTAGTCTGGAATATAATAATTAATGTTTTTGTAACTGATAGTGATAACTGTTGTCTTTTGATTTGGATGTTAAATATTTAATCCCTTATAAAAGAGTTGTGGAGGGTTTTTTCCATAACAGATTGTGTTATCTAAAATGTGATAGTATTCCTACAGTGAAATTCCCTATGTTGAATTAAAAAAAAAAAACATAGACAGCTGTTAAATAATTTATCTAGAATATGAAGGTCTTTCTCTTAATTTTATTCTGCAAGTTCTGCATAAGGACAGGATGGGAAAAAAGAGAAAAAGACAGAATAATTTAATTGAACAGCTGCTTTTTTATTTGGGTAAAAAGGAGTGTAGAAGAAAAGCAGCATGAAAAAAAGTATTAAGGGTTTTGGATTAAGACAGCTTGGTAAGCTTGCATTTCTGCTTATTAACTTGCCTTCCCATGAGCCAAGATGTATAACCTTCTTAGCCTTTGAAGGTTGCAGATACTTTTTAAGAGGACTGGTTATTGACAGCAGATCTTTATAGCCTCTTCTCCCTATTTAACAAAATGGGATAGAGAAACAACCGAAGTGTTTAGATGGAGGCTGAATTATAATGAAACTGAAAACAAAATAGCTTTGTAGAATTTCAAAAGCTTGAAGTTGCAATGTAACTTCTGTGTTGATCAAGCAAAACAAAAATTAATGACTTGGAGGGAAAAAGTCTTTCACAATATCCCAGATATGTTTGGGTTGTATTTGGGTTTTTGGGTTGTTTGTTGGTTTGTTTTTTTTTTTGGTATTTGATTGGGTTTTGTTGTTCTGTTATTTTTTCTCCTTTGTTTTGTGTTTCGGCTTTTTTCTTTTTATCTAAGCGTTAACATGAAAATGTAGGTGGTCTGAGCAAAAGCCCATATCCTCTATTTACCTTTGCCTTGTACAGTTCTCATATGGAAGATATAAAGTGAAACACAGAGAAACCTTTAAAGTACAGGTGTAATGATTTCAGCCAGAAGAAATGTAAACACTTCCCACTCACATCCCCAACAGTAATTATCTCATTCCTTTAAATCTTGTAATGAATATAAGAGAAGGACAAAACAGATTAATGCATTTTAACCTACCTAGTCAACTCCTTAGCTTGGAAATACATTGACTCATTTAGACAGCACACTTTTAAATAGCTTTACAGCATAAATTGTTTGGCATGAATGATAGCGTTTCAAATGAAGGTGTTTACATCAAAACACAAATCATTTTTTGCAATGCCAGTATTGTTTTCAGAATTGGTGATGATTCTAGTAAAGATCATAAAGCACCTTCTTTTCTTCAACAATCTCCATTAGCCCCTTCATCAGGGAGAATTTAAAAAAAACAATGGATATGCAGTGTGGGCATCTGTTCTGATGTGTTTCTCTGCCATCTCTTCCACAGGTGCAGGAAAATATCTGCTCCACTGTGGTGTCTTCCATGGGTTGCATGGGAGTATCTGCTTCTGTACATGAAGCACCTCCCTCCTTCTCTTACCTTCATATGTTCACACCGTTGCTTCTCACATTTTTAGCTCACTCCTTACTGGTGTGTGGCATTTTTCATCTTCTTAAGTAAGTTTTCAAAGCAGCATTCTTTCTGTTACCTCAATGAAAGTATGATAACCTATACCTGCAAAAGCTATAAGGCAATTCAACCAGTACTGTCAACTGTCTCCACAGATACTATGCCCACAAATATTTAAACAAATTTCTTTCATGAGCTTTCAGAAGATTTTATTTTTTAACATTATCATTTCCACATCTAAAAATAGTCCAGATCTCCTGGGGAAAACCAGAATAGACAAAATGAAGCTAAAATGTTTTGAACATGTTTTTCAGAATACTGTAACACATGGATAATTGGCTAGCAAATGAGCAATAAGAAAGCTAGAAAGATGACATTAGCAAGCATCATTCATACAGAATGTGCTTCTAAATAACTGCTCTTTGTAGTTTCTTCCCTATGCCAACTGAACACCACACATCAATCAGGCTGGGCATCTTATGAAAGAGTCAACAACAAAAACAAAAGGAGGAAAATCAGAACAAATACTAATGAATCAAAAGAAAAAGTTTTTCTTTTTTTCTTTAAGAGCATATTATATTTTAACCATTGTTCATCAGGCATTTATTCAACTCACCAATGCTGATAAGTCTGCATATTTGGAAACTGTGTCATTGTACTTAATTCATTTTTCATTTATCTTGTCATATTTACATTTTGGAGGAACATGAAGACTACTTTTCTGAAGAAATTATGTACCTGCTCAAACTAAGCAGTTTTCCATACTATACTTTGGCACCACGACAGATAAAAATGCTATTTTTAGATTAGCTTCTCATTTAGAAAAAAAATGAATTAATCTTCTCCGGGCTTTTTAAATTCTAATTTCCCCTCCCCTCCTTGAATGCACCTCTGTAAAATTTCAAACTAACAAAACAAAAAGGCTTTAAAGAAAAGTTTTTCTCAGGTCCATGTTCGACAAACCTATGAAGTTGTGATTTTTTTCTTGTCATTTTGCCATCATTTGGCAAAAAAATCAAGTTAACTGGATTTAATTAAACATTTTATTTCTTGTGTGAATCAGAGCCTTTCATCAGTATTTAGATTAATTTCTAAGGCCCTGACTCTGAAGAAAATCCAAGGTCACCAGTATATAATTAACATACTTTTGTGGCTTCTCAACTCAGTGTTACAGTTGAATGGAAAGACTTGGCAACCTGGGATCTTAGAAGATTTTGTAGAGTCTTGTGAGACAATGGCTTAATTCTTTCAAACAGGGAATAAGAATGACAGTCTCCTGTGGCTAAAACCTGGAAAAATTATTCTTATTTAGAAATTTTGAATGTATTTGATCAAGCTGTATCAGAAAACACTTGCTCATCACAAAACAGTCCCTCTTCCAAAGGTTTCCAGTGACTTCAGAAACCTAGTTATTTTCAAAATATACTTTTGTCTGAGTAAACTGACCTTTAAAAGCACTTGTTATCTGTAACTTACAGATTCAGTAGAGGAATTCTCATACACAGATGTGCTCAGCCAGGAGAATCCATGCTCATTTTCAAGGTTTCTCACCAAGGAACTTTAGTGCCTTTCTGAGAAGCGGATTTGTACAGAGCAAGGGTGGCCACCACTGAAAGTGTGGTGATGGGAATCATCACTCTTACTGGTGTAACAAGAACCTCCTGATTAGAATTTAGAAGATTCTTGCCCTGTTCCATCTCCACCAGGAGAGGGACCACTGGAAATAGCCCCACCAACCTATATGTGTATATGTATATATATACATATATAACACCACGCCACATATATGCTCACCCTTGCCAAGGTAGCTACAGCTGCCAAAGCCTGCTTTTCCAGTATTCTGATGCTGACAAAATAGGACCATAATATTATCTTTTTACCCTGGTATCTGTCTGCAGCTACCGATATATTTTGTCTTGCATAGGACATAGCCCTGGGAATCCCCTACAAAGTTTAGCCCTTGG